>JAVTVY010021064.1:0-75869 GCA_036873755.1 Hanleya hanleyi | reverse complement strand
GTAACATTGTTATCTATTTTGCTGGTGTGTGGAAATATGCCCGTGTGTCTTGAGCGAATACCCTAAAATTCAAAATGTCGGCCAACGTAGGGTTCCAGTGAAGACACAAAATTTGGGTTGGAAAAATCTCCCCGCAAAATCGGCCAAAAATGCATATTTGAATACGAGGTAACCGTGACATCTTTAAAGCGGCCATGTTCAAGTTTTTTCTCTCTCTTTTTCACACTTTTCACTTGAGCTCATGTTGCGACACGTTTCAGATAATAATAATAAAATGCTCAGTCTATTAATCCACAATACGGACAAAAAGAATTCCGGGTCGCTAAAGACCAGAAACAAATATATGGAAGCCACTGGTAAACTATCATATCTTTGTTTGCAAATTACTACAGCTCTCTATCGCAATGCATTTCCGATTACGATTAGAACTGTGTGCAGACGACCTGGTATCTAATTTCTTGCAACAGACAAAACTATCCCGTTTGTACTCCGCTTTTCTTGACACATGTCTTGCAACTCGGTTGTACCTGTTTCAGCGCTGATGTTTCAAACGGCGTTTCAGACCGTTATAGTGAGACGGCATGAAACGCGGATGAAACATGTCACAACTCCCCAAGAGCGGCATCGTAACGTCCATGAGACGTGTTTTTTATGGAAAAATAGGGTGAAACATGTAGCATTATGAAACATCTAACATGATAACCATCTCAAAATGAATCTCTTTTTTCAGTGTAAGGGTGCCACATTGATGAATACTCACGATTGTGTCCATAATTGGCAAACATATGTTATGGAATGGTGTAAGTTGTTGCTGAGCCACTGCATTTTGTGAAAATTCAGTTACTTAATTAGTTAATGAACTGGAAAATATGCTATGATTTCATGTTCAGGCAAATGTTAGGGGTCGTATATTCATAAATACTTGACCGATTGTGCCTTAGCCCAGTACATTTACCATTCGGGATGCTCTAAGGTGCAAGGTGCAAGGTGCAAAATGGTATAAATGGTAAATATTCATTTAACTTAATTAGCTTATTAAGCTATCATTAGGGGTGCTATATTCATAATGATTGACTGATTGTGCCCGTACTTGGCATACATATCATACGGGATGGTTTGAGAAGAATGTTGCAGAAAGGCTGCATTATGTGAATATTTAATTATCTTAATTAGATATTGATTAGGGATACTAAATTCATAACCAGTTTACTGATTGTACTCAAGTTTAGCATAAATGTGATTTAGGATGTTATGAATGGGATACTATAACTACTACTACTACACTGTGTTCTGAGAATATTTAATTATGTCTTAATTATCTTCTTAGATGACAACTAATAATACGATAATTTCATGTTACGTCTATTGTTTCGGGTGCAGGATTCATACTGTCTCACGAGCTATTTGTTAGCCTTGCTAACATTCCTAAATGGTCCCCTAAACCACTTTTCCCAGTAAATGAATACACGACTTGACCAGGTAGGAATATTGGGAATTATCAGTATATTTATATGTGTAACCTGAGATTCTAGTCGATTTTAAATTTTGAATTTATTTCCTCAGGATATCATTCTCAAACAGAATAGGTAGGAATATTGTGAGTTATCAGTATATTTGTGGAGAGTTATGGTTTCAGTTTCTAAAAACAAAATGATTGGTCTCGTGTGTCATGTGCATTCATGTTGGATAAAGACTCGGTATATTTTGAAGAAGTTTTCACGGAATCACATCCTTTGATCTGGTTGAAGCATACTCCGAGTGACTTTCATTTTGGGGAAAATTTCCTCAAAATAGTACAGTTAGGGAAAATAGTGTATATGGGTTAATATCACATGCATTACATAGTTGTTTGTTGGTAGCTAATGAATATATCGAGAGAAAGTTGTTTTATTCCAACTTCATCATAAGATTTCAGTAGAAGGTAACATATATGCAAAGAGCTGGATAATTTTTAGGGTTCAATTTCAAGGGAAACCTTCTGTAACAATTTGCGCGAACGGCTACCCCCAATTCAGAAGCCAGTGCAACATAGAACATACTAGGATAGATGTGTGTTTTCTTTACATTTTGGGGAATTTTTCCTCAATTTGCACGGCTATATATAATGTGTAATGGGAGATTCTAGTCGATTTTAAATTTTGAATATATTTCCTCAGAATATCATTCTCAAACAGAATAGGTAGGAATATTGTGAGTTATCAGTATATTTATGGAGAGTTATGGTTTCGGTTTCTAAAAACAAAATGATTGATCTCGTGTGTCATGTGCATTCATAATGGATAAAGACTCGGTATATTTTGAAGAACGTTTCACGGAATCATCTCCTTTGATCTGGTTGACGCATACTCCGAGTCATTTTCATTTTGGGGAAAATTTCCTCAAAATCAGTACAATATGGGAAAATAGTGTATATCCGTTAACATCACAAGCATTACATAGTTGTTTATGGGTAACTGCATACTGCGAGTGATTTTCATTTTGGGGAAAATTTCATCAAAATATTAGTTAGGGAAAATAGTGTATATGGGTTAATACCACATGCTTGTGATAGTTGTTTGTAGGTAACCAATGAATATATCGAGAGAAAGTTGTTTTATTCCAACTTCATCATAAGATTTCAGCAGACGGTAACATATGTGCAAAGAGCATGGACAATTTTGAGTGTTCCTTTTCAAGGGAAACTTCCTCCAATAATTTGCGTGAACAGCTGAACAGCTAGCGTATCCTGTGAAATCTACCCACAGTTCAGAAGCCAGTACAATATAGACCATACTAGGACAGATGTGTGTTTTGTTTACATTTTGGGGAAATTTTCCTCAATTTGCAGGACTATATATGATGTGTAATGTGAGATTCTAGTCGATTTTAAATTTTGAATATATTTCCTCAGAATATCATTCTCAAGCAGAATAGGTAGGAATATTTTGAGTTATCAGTGTATTTATGAAGAGTTATGGTTTCAGTTTGTAAAAACAAACTGATTGGTCTCATGTGTCCTGTGCGTTCATGTTGGATAAAAACTCGGTATATTTTGAAGAACGTTTCTCGGAATCATCTCCTTTGATCTAGTTGAAGCATATTCCGAGTGATTTTCATTTTGGGGAAAATTTCCTCAAAATAAGTACAATAAGGGAAACTAGTGTATATGTCACATGCATCACATAGATGTTTGTGGGTAACTGCATACTCCGAGTGATTTTCATTTTGGGGGAAAATTTCCTCAAAATAGTAGTTAGGGAAAATAATGTATATGGGTTAATATCACATGCATTACATAGTTGTTTGTAGGTAACTAATGAATATATCGACAGAAAGTTATATGCTTGAGAGCAAGACTGCCGAATTGCATAGTTTCAGTTTGAGAAATGTTTTCGGAGTCATCTTCACAAATCGTACTGCTAACATTGATTATATTCGCATGTTTTATATTTTTGCTGTATTTTTATATGATAGTATTATGTTGAATACACATGTTCATGTCGATGACCTTCCTGAAAGCACTTAACTGTACGGCCAGCACTAATCACGTCTGTAGACTACATTTATATGGCATATTATGTTTAATTTTACACTGAAGAACAACACTTTGAAAGCATTCTTGCGAGAAAATATTTTGTATCCCAATGTACATGGGATTTATTCACATGCTCTATTTGTAGAAAGGTTCATTTAAAAGATACATTCAGCACACTGCAACAGCCACAGTTCATCATTTTGGGGAAAATTTCCCCAAATTTCTCCCAATCTGGCCAGCTAGAATGTTAATTCACGTTGATACACACATAGCTTTGGGTGAAGTTTTCATTTCCATCAAAAGGCGAATAAAAGTATATGAAGCATCACATAAAAGAGTCCTGTATTATTTTGGTTTTCGTCAAACAAGATGGAAAAAAGGAATGTCGAGAGAGTCCTTTATTATTTTGGGTGCGCTTATACCTAACTCGAAAAAAGTTAGATGGTACAAACATAATACTGAAGGGATCTGGTTTGTAATGTGGAAAGTTTGAAAGTATCTGAATCCTATTATCTCGCTTGGGTCGAAACACGCAGTGGTCTACCGTTGTCGAGTTGTGACGTGTCACAAGAGTGACGTCCCTTTGTGTAGCCGACCTGTCGGCAGAAGAAGCGGGCCTCAGGCTCCTAAATAAAAAACGTAATTTTTTACGTAATCGTAATCTCTGCCAAAGACCAGAATTTTCCCGATTTTTTTCCGCCTTCGTTGCAACGATTAATAGAAAGCCGTTGGTACCACTGGCAAGTATTGTATTTGTTCTATTCAGCTACAAATTTTATTTCGATTCACTGCTCGATAACATGCCTCGCCGGGGCACTATTTGCGGGGCCTAGGCACTGCTTTCAGCAGGCAGAGAAAACAGCGAAATGAGCACCTCATGTGTAGAGGCGCGCACAGCTTAAAATTTTGACGGTAAAAGTTTGACAAGAAGTTGGTCACCTTGTAGCGCTTGAAATAAACTACTTCCTGTCGAAAGATGAATGTCTAACATTGATTAGGGAACCAGCGAGGTACAGTTTTGTTAATACTGCCGAACGTTTAAATTATTTAGGAGTCTGATGCCTACTACATCAACATTTTCTGAACGCATTTGACCAAACTGTGTTGGAAAATGGACTCTAGGTAAGGTATACACCGCTAAATTGGGTATCGTAGCTCAACTTATTTATTGTTTGGTGGGAATTCGCAAGATTCCATTCAATGTGGGGGTTGAGGTCGGGTGGAATCGTTTTATTAAGGGGGAGGGGGTATATTTGTTGTGTGGTTTTACTGATTAAAATCGGCTATTCGTGACATTTATCAGCCGTTTACCGTCTCAAATCTGTACGACCAAGATATATTTTCAAGTTACACTGAATAGATTGATTTTTTTTTGTATTTTGTGGATTTACATCATCTGGTGCCTTGCTGAAATGCTAAAATGGTCGAAAATGCTGATTTCTGGTGAGAACGTGTGATCATTGTGATGTCCATATTTGTCTCAAAATGAACTGGCCGATATCAGCACTGATCCAATCAGTCTCACGGTATAACAGAATGATCAGAGACCCGGATGAGGATGCTTAAGTTGTCAGATACAGACATTACACATTAGTTTTAACTGGATTATCCTCCATCTTTGGATTTTTTTACCTGCATCAGTGGCTATTTATTCACTCTCAGTGGAACTCAGAAACCTGAAATAATTGTCAAGTTTATGAGAAGTACCTGAACTCTGATGCCTGCAATAATAATACAATATCTGGTACAGAAAGATTCGTTTGACCCTGGCTAACGTCTGACATAAACCGGAAGGGCCATCCTGAATTTATATGCCTGACATGGGGGGTGGGGACAGATTTTGTAATATTATTTGCATTGTCCTCCTTTCGAATTGGCATTTTTTGGCATCTATTTGTAGATGAAACATTCCTGGTTAATATATAACTAAATTCGATAGTTTCACGCTTCTGATTTTTTAGCAAAATCAAATTTAATTCAAAAAATTGCCGAAAATTAGCGTTTTTAAGAGTATCGTATCGCAAAAATGACAATAATTCAATGGAAGGACCAACACGCTAGTAACAGGTTTCCGAATATGTAGGAATATGTGGGTCATCCATTCAAGAACTAATCATAGCGTTTGTTATGGTATCTTTACAAATCCGGACCTGATCGCCAAGTCCAGATGTGTGCTTTAGCTAGCCGAAAACTGTTGTATTTTCATGGGGGTACATGTAGCAAAAATCGCATAGCGCGCAAGGTATTTGATGAAAACGCGTGAAATTTTTCAAGCTTCCGGGCAATTGAATGATGCAAGCCCATGTCTGATATCAGATTGATTGGATGAGATAAGCCCACCTAATAGGCCTCAGGCTCCTAAATAAAAAAAAGTCCCGATCCGTTAACCCCTAAACGTAATCTCTGCCAAAGACCAGAATTTTCCCGATTTTTTCCGCCTTCGTTGCAACGATTAATAGAAAGCCGTTGGTACCACTGGCAAGTATTGTATTTGTTCTATTCAGCTACAAATTTTATTTCGATTCACTGCTCGATAACATGCCTCGCCGGGGCACTATTTGCGGGGCCTAGGCACTGCTTTCAGCAGGCAGAGAAAACAGCGAAATGAGCACCTCATGTGTAGAGGCGCGCACAGCTTAAAATTTTGACGGTAAAAGTTTGACAAGAAGTTGGTCACCTTGTAGCGCTTGAAATAAACTACTTCCTGTCGAAAGATGAATGTCTAACATTGATTAGGGAACCAGCGAGGTACAGTTTTGCTAATACTGCCGAACGTTTAAATTATTTAGGAGTCTGATGCCAGCGGTGGGGCAGTTCACAAGCAACGCCATGGAAGTCAACTGATTTAACATTTGAAGAAATACATTTTAATTCGGAATCATTTGAACTTGATATAGAAGGTAAAGGTATGGATATTCTCTATAGTAAATATATAGAATATGCCCCACCGTTTGATCCGCCGAATCATGTGATGCAACGTCACAACTCAACAATATCGTATTAATTTGAAGCGTAACTTGGACTTTCGAATCATACCAGAAAAGTTATCTTGCACAACTAGTCCCCGCGTGGGACCTGTGTACCAAATTTTAGAAAGATCCATGAAGTTGTTCCTCAGAATTCACGATAACAATGTTTCAAGGGGAAATTAAAGATGGCCACCTGGCAACCATGTTGGATTTCGAATCGGACGAAAAAGGTATCTTGTACAAAGAGACTACATGAGGAACCTGTGTACCAAATTTGAGAAAGATCCATGCAGTACTTACTCAGAAATCACGATAACAAAATTGGAGGAAATCCAAGATGGCCACCTGGTGGCAATATTGGATTTTGGCATCGGACCAGTAAAGCTATCTTGCACGACTAGACCACAAGGGGAACCTGTGTACCAAATTTCACAAAGATCCATGAAGTAGTTCCTGAGAATTCAAGATAACAACATTTCAAGGGGAAATCCAAGATGGCCGCCTGGTGGCCATATCAGACTTTCGAATCGGACTGAAAAAGTTATCTTGCACAACTAGACCACAATGGGAATCTGTGTACCAAATTTGAGAAAAATCCATGCAGTACTTACTCAGAAATCACGATAACAAAATTGGAGGAAATCCAAGATGACCACCTGGTGGCCATATTGGATTTTGGGATCGGACCAGTAAAGCTATTTTGCACGATTAGACCACAAGGGGAACCTGTGTATCAAATTTCACAAAGATCCATGAAGTAGTTCCTGAGAATTCAAGATAACAACATTTTAAGGGGAAATTAAAAATGGCCGCCTGTTGGTCATACTGGATTTTCGAATCGGACCAAAAAAGTATCTTGCACAACTGGACCACAAGGGGAACTTGTGTACCAAATTTGAGAAAGATTCATGCAGCACTTCCTGAAAAATCACGATAACAGTTTCATGGGGAAATCTAAGATGGCCACCTGGTGGCCATATTGGGTTTTCGAATCGGGCCGAAAAAGGTATCTTGGACAACTATACCCCAAGGGGAACCTGTGTACCATATTTGAGAAAGATCCGTGCAGTAGTTCCTGAGAAATCGCGATAAAGTTTCATGGGGAAATCCAAGATGGCCGCCAGGTGGCCATATTGGGTTTTTAAATCGGACCAGAAAAGCTTTCTCGCGCAACTGGCCCACAAGGGGAACCTGTGTACCAAATTTGAGAAAGATCCAAGCAGTAATTCCTGAGAAATCGCAATAACAAAATTGGGGGAAATCCAAGATGGCCACCTGTTGGCCATATTGGATTTTGGAATCGGACCAGTAAAACTATTTTGCACGACTAGACCACAAGGGGAATCTGTGTACCAAATTTCACAAACATCCTGCCGTAGTTCCTGAGAATTCAAGATAAAGTTTCATTGGGAAATCCAAGATGGGTGCCTGGTGGCCATATTGGATTTTCGAGTCGGACAAGAAAAGGTATCTTGCACAACTAGACCCCAGGGGGAACCTGTGTATCAAATTTGAGAAAGAACCATGCAGTAGTTCCAGAGAAATCGAGATAACAATCCAAGATGGCCGCCTTGTGGCCATATTGGATTTTCGAATCGGACCATAAAAGGTATCTTGCAAAACTAAACCCCAAGGGGAACCTGGGCACCAAATTTGAGAAAGATCCATGCAGAAGTTCCTGAGAAATCGCGATAACAAGAATTGTTACGAACGAACTGACGGCGGACGACGGACGCCTCGATGGACGAACGGACGACGGACCACGGGCGAAAAGTGATTTGAACAGCCCATCATCTGGTGATGGTGGGCTAAAAATCGAAGATGACGAATGACGAAGGTGACGTCATCATCATGGACATTTTTTACATTTTCTTGTAGAGCTTGACCCAAAGATATAGTGTGGTATTTTTCAGCCCTTTAGCCTTAGCGATAGCGAAGATATATAGGCGCACTTTTCGCCCCGCCCCTCCCACCCCCCATGCTGCGGTACACCCCAAATCAGCCAGGCAGATAGGGTTAAGTGAAACGTCAAATGCCCTTAGCAAGCTAAGATGACAATGAGGTAGCTAAATATTAAATACCAACGAAACCCTCGACTCACCAATTAAGAGGCGGCAACTCCACACGGACTACTCTTCGTTACCACGATCTTAGCCCAGTGTTCCACATACACACGTGATATACATGTGTGTGGAAGCTGAAAACAACAAGGCGGCGTTTTAACTGATTCTGGATATAAAGTCTGTGTGTATCACCGTTAGGTCCAGAAATCTTTTGCTCGTCACCTTTAGTACTGGGTCGGAGGATGTGGTGATCCCACTTAAAACACATGAAAATGAGTCACAACGATAGATAATTTAATTTTGGGGGGAGGAGATGGGGTTAAAAACAAAGTGAAAATATAAAAAATCACCACAGAAGTAAATCCAATATATTTAGGACGCTTAACTGAAAAGAAAAGAAATCTGAAAACAATACTCTATATTTTTGTTCAATTTCACTTCAAAGTAAAGCGGAAAAAAATGAACATCTAAAATACAGTGAAATAAATTGATAACATAACCTTGATAAAAATAAGACCTTGTAAGTACGTTAGGTTAAATACTCTTTGTATTGCGCCTTTACCCTATCTGCCCTGGTCTTTTGGGGACCTGTCCAGGCCTGGGGAAGGGGCGAAATCCTCCCACCCCCCACAATTATATTCCTTAACCCTTGAGCTTGGGTGCTGAAACTTACCACACTATACCCTTGGGTCAAGCCTCCCCAAAAAATTCAAGATGGCCGCTCTGATGACGTCACAGTGATCTCGCGTTCAAAAACGGCATTTTAAAAGGATTTTTAGGTCGTTTTTGTATTTTTTATTCATGCAATTTCTCCACAAAAACTGCCTGACAAATTAGTAAATATTAATGCGATGTGAAATAAAATAGTTTTTGCCCACTTTCATCGCGGAAAAACAGAAATATCGAAGAAATATTACAAAATCATCACTTTTCTGGCGCCCACCGTGGCCGCCACCTTGAATTTACCCATGATCCTCTTCTCAAGGGGTTATGGAAGTAGGCTCAATATGACCCAAACATGATGAACTATAAACAACCTGTAACCATTTCAGTCATCTATACGCGGTAAGACTGACCCTGGGGGTGTATCCATGTTCAGCCTACTTTCGGCAACGGCCAGAGGGAAGTTCCATAAATCAATACCACGTGACTTCGTCAGCCAATCAGCTAAAGCCTACCGACGTAAACCCAACGTAACTCACCATTTTCGAGTCACGTGATGAACTACTTGTTACTCGATACTAAAGTTACACATACCTATATATTTTGTAAGCCCAGGCAATATCTGTTTCAGAAGTGGTATGAAAACCTGTAATTTATCAGATTTCTCGAGTCTGTTCTACGACGGATGAAGGCCGAACAGAATCCGGTAAAACACCGGATATCGCTCCGCGATAATGGAGACACACGATTCGCAAGCCATCTTATGGATGGCGAAGTGTACGCAACTGGAAATATAAAGTCAAGCTCTCCATGTGCTGTCGTTCTGGAAATAGCGCAGAAAGTTTGGTAAAGGGGTCATTATGCCCCCCCCCCCCCGGCTCAGTCGAGTAGGGGTAAGGATGGTTTAGATATCTTCTAAAATTATCCATCTTCCTGATGAATTTTAGGGCGTTTACAGTGGAGCCTCCATATACCCACAAATCAATGCTGTATAGTCCATAGAGGAATGCTAATCTCCCCTCGTCTCTTTGGATTAGGCCAACAAATCTGTTGTTCGTCACATTATTGTCGTTCCAATAAAATTATTTATCTTTCTGACTCACATTCAGGTATATAAATGGAGCCGCTCATTAAAAAGGGTATTAAAATGATATGGAAAGATCAATACTTGGTGTTATAAAGTTTCATCATCAACTGAATCAACTTATTAAAAATTATTCAAAACAGATATTAGATGAAACAATTAATTCATCTCCCCCAAAAATGCAAATCCACACCAAATTTAGAACAAGCAACCACACATTACCAATTGAAACTGGTGGCTGACAAAATACATCTAAGGAAGAAAGAATATGTACTATATGTACTCATAATCTAATAGGTGTCTTTCAATGCTCTGTTTTTTATATATGAGAAATATGTATACCAAAGTATTACTTGAGTAATTCAGATTTTTTTCAAAATTTGCAGATATATTTAGAAATAAATACCAACCCTCAATAATGAAATTATTAAAACTGATTAATGCTATTATGGTTAATTTCGCGAATGGATTGATGTAAATGTCTGTCCTGGAAAATATGCTAGCTATATACCTGCTCGTATTGACCTAAACCTACGCTACGTACAATTATGAAGATAGTCTTATGCCGTCATTTTGGTAATATTTGTCGGTGTATATCCTCATATACCACGTGTTCGGCATAAGAGTAATGCATACATATTGTATTGTATTGCCCAATTTAAGCGCTAATTCCTCCATCCAAAACTTACTATCTTCAGCTGATCTGTGCGTAGCTTCGTTAGATCCAGAAATGTTTATCTCTCCACTGTAGCTCCAGGTCGGAAAGAATGGTGACCCCAATTAAAGTACAAGAAAATGAGTCCCAAAGATAGACGATTTATTAAGAAGCGTACATGTATTTGGACGGAATAGTCCAACCAGGAGGGGATAATTGCCAGTTTTATTGATTAGGGGATATTTAACGTAGGCTCAGAGCGCATAGAGACCTCAGAATGACCACCTAAGCATGAGTCATAAAATAATTTTATTAGGAAAATAGCTAAATCAAGAAGGGTGGAATTGGACATTCTGGATTAAGGAAATTTGAGCGCTGATTCGGAGGGTATGGTTGTCGCACTTGGAACACATGGAAGTGCGTCAGAGACAGAGATAATTTATCGGAAAGATATCTCAACCACGCTAAAGTGAGCCAGAGAGATAGATAGTTGTATTATGACGATATATTAAACATGCTTGAAGGTGAGCCAAAGAGATAGCAACTAGGAAGATATCCACACCACGCCTATAGTGAGCCAGAGAGATAGATAATTGTATTAAGACGATATATTAAACAAGCTTAAGCGTGAGTCAAAGAGATAACAACTAGGAAGAGATCTAAATCACGCTTAAAATAAGACAGAGAGATAGATAATTGTATTATGACGATATATTAAACACACTTAAAGGTGAGCCAAAGATATAACAACAAGGAATATATCTAATTACAAGCGTCTAGTCCGTCATTCATAATCCAGCCGTCGTCCATTAGAGAATATCCGCGTCCATAATCCAAAGACCTATTCCATTTCCATATAACAGTATTAGCACCAAATTCAAAAAGACAAAAGTATACATAAACATAGGCTTGTTTCGTGCAAGAGAGAAGCGGTCAACAATTTTCAATGATGCCGGCAAGACATCATGATGTTCCAAAATATCAAATCCGTATCGCTGATCAGTATTCGTAATCCATAATATTCGTTATAGAGTCGTCATCTAAAAATGATGTACCTCAGCCACGCTTTGATTGTGCCTGTTCATATGAGTACCATGAGGATCTTGAAGTACATGGGTTCATACGGCCCCTAACCCCGGGTTAAGCGGAATTAGACACAAGTTACGAAACGTAGCGCCATAGATCTTGCACGCTACTATCGCCAAATTTGAGAAACTTTGAGTGGAGGCGCTTGGTGGAATAGCCCTGTTTTATAAGTTTCTGCAACAATGTTTTGTGACGTTGATTAAAATCATCACATTTAACTCAGGATCTAGCAAATGCTACTAAGCGAGATATGTATACGCCATATGCAGGTCCCACTGGAATATTACTATCCAAAAAGGGATAGTTTACGATGTCGAAATTGTAATCATCTCTTTTGCCATAAAGTCGACGAGAGAGGATGCCCGCTTCATTTTTATAGAGGTAGATATCTAAATAAGATGTGCCTGTACGGCTATCTGTAGTTTCCTTCAAATCCAGTGAAGGTGGATATATATCCTTCACTGCGTCATTTATATAGCGATTATCCACAGCGAGAAGATCGTCTATATAGCGTTTGGTGAATGAGAAGGAACTGGCTTTGAGTGGATCGGTTTTTGAAAGCGCCAGCATATAGTCATATTCATAAGAGAACAGATACAGGTCAGCCAACAGGGGTGCGCAATTAGTACCCATTGGAATACCTATATGCTGCTGATATATTGTGTTGCCAAATTTCACATAGATATTTTTAATGAGAAATTCAAGCAACTCTATAAACAAAAGAAACATCCCATGAATGATATCTCTTGTATGTAGTCGAGCTAAAGAATGCTTTATGGCTTCCGACATTAATATATCTACGATCAGTTTTCTTGAACACAGATACTATTAATGAACTTATACGGTCAATAAGGTCCTGATGAGGGATTGTAGTATAGAGAGTCGAGAAATCCCATGTGGATACATGTCTGTACGGTATGTGACCTTTAGCATCAAGTTCTTCCGTAAGATATTTTGAGTTTTTCACTCATTTTGACTTAAAGTGGTGAACAGAGAATTTGTTGTTCTTGCTAACGGAACAAAGAGAGAGTAAATGTATGTCAGAAATGTCTATCATTTAGGCCCGTCTCCTAGGGTACTTTTAAACACACGACAATGACCCATGGAGATAGATTTCTATGTCATTCCAAAAGTGACGAGCTATGGATTGTGAGATAAAACGGATAAATACGAACCATAGGAACTATTTGATTTGACTAGAATTTGAAACTATTCTAGTTAAAAGTAAAGTAATGCTGCGTCTGAAAGCTTGACAAAAATATTTGTTGCTATTTTACTGAATAAATATTATCCAAAAGCATAGATAAATTCATCAGGGAATGCATTCGGATAGTCGCCTCTGTGCGCTCAGTCACCGGTGACCCCGTACCCGGGATGCATTGGGACGTTTTATTTAAATGTAATTTTAGGAAAATGTACATCTGTTTTTTTCTGTATTTTTGAGTGGGATTATACTGTACAATGGGGTATCTGTAAGCTAAAACATGAAAGGTGTTCCAATACACACCCCTCTCCATTTCTCGACGATTCAGGGGAGACAACTCCACTCGGACTAATATGCTTTACCATAATCTCAGCCCAGTGTTTCCCCTTTACACGTTGTGTTTTATACATGTGTGTGGCGACAGAGCTGCCAGGCGACTCTAATCAACATTATCTTTTACGTTTTTGCTTAAAAACAAATTGAACACAAAATAAATAATTATAGGATTAAATCAAATATATTGAGGAAATGTAATTGAAATGAAATTAAAATTGAAAACAGTGTAATGAAATGACATGACTTAAAACAAAATAAAAATAAAAAATATGAAAAAATCATTCTAAATGTTGGTACGTTAGATTCACAAATCTTTGACTTATATGTCTTCGTACGAAACGTATCTATCTTCCTGACGCATTTTAATATGTATATAGAATGGAGCCTCCACATACCCACCGACTTGGCGTTATTTAGTCCATAACAAAACAAAATGCCAATCTCACCCTGGTCCTTTTGATCACAAGCCACTGAAAACAACCTAACTTAATATGTAGTAATTCGACTTCATATCTCTAGAAAACTATATCCCGTAATATTCGCCGCCAAAAATGAGCCACTACGTCTGGTAGACTGGCTCTTCCGCTCTAACATATACAAAAATCAGCATACATTGGGCACCATTATTTCGAGCTAGATGGGTGGCGGGCAATCAAACTAAACCTGACTGTTTTCCTATTCAAATTTAAAAGTTTTTAAAATATTTTTGAGTGTTGAATATTATAGAAGTATATTAAAATATATCACTTTCCTTTCTCATCTAATCAGGTATAATGAACAGTCAAATTTCACCGGAAGTCAAGTCCTGATTATATTATTAAACCCAACAAAATCAGTGGTTTGTGACCTTTGGACCTTTATAATTAGACCAACACATATTTGCTCGCCACAACAAAATCAGTGGTTTGTGACCTTTGGACCTTTATAATTAGACCAACACATATTTGCTCGCCACAACAAAATCAGTGGTTTGTGACCTTTGGATCTTTATAATTAGACCAACACATATTTGCTCGCCACAACAAAATCAGTGGTTTGTGACCTTTGGACCTTTATAATTAGACCAACACATATTTGCTCGCCACAACAAAATCAGTGGTTTGTGACCTTTGTGGTGTCGAGGGGGGGGGGCTAATTTTCTTAATTTTATCGAAAATATAGGGGCGGGGGGGGCCAGAGGGATGGGCAGAGGGATGGGGGTGGGTGTCGAGGGGGGGGGGCTAATTTTCTGAATTTTATCGAAAATATAGGGGCGGGGGGGGGTCGCTCATCACCGAAGTGAAATGCGTGGACCCGAAGCTGTGACCTTCCTCACTCGCAACCACCGCTTCGCTCCCACAAGTGGTGAAAAAGGGAAGTCACCGACATGAAATGAACAAGAGCAAGAGTATAAGTTATAGATGACGTTATTACCTGCGGGTATAGGCAGGTATACACGCGAGTACGATGAGTGTACCCAGTTCACCCAATTCATCGTCGTCATTACATTTAAAACGTTTTCGGGGATCGGTAGGCTGAACTCTCTCTCTCTCTGTCTCTCGGATGAATGCTTTCTTCACAATCACTCATCGTCTGAGAAGTACTTTCTAATCGGGAGAGTGTCTTAGAACATATCATACATGTATGAGACATTATAGAAGTAAGGCAACAATGCGCTACATCATAATAATGCAGGATATATATATATACTATTGTCTTGAATTGAAGGGATAGTCTTTCCGATTCTGATTTAGAGTCGTTGGTGATGCTTGAACGTTGACTTCCTGACGCCATCTATCACGCTCTGCTTTGATTTACATGCACCAGTAGCGGTATTTCAGCTTGATGCCATTTATATGGTACAATCGATGAAAATTGTGCCTATTCAGCTGCGAGATTGCGAGGTAGTGAGATTGCAAGGTTACGAGAGAGCAACGTTTCGATAGAGCGAGATTGCGGGGCAGCAAGATTGCGAGAAAGCGAAGTAAAGGCTGCGGGGTAGCTAGATCGCGAGAGAGCGACACTGCCGGGTTGCGAGAGAGCGACGTTGCGAGACAGCGAGGTAGCGAGATTGAGAGGTAGCGAAATTGAGAGGTAGAGACACTGGAACACTGTGAGGTAGCGAGATTGCAAGGAAAAGACACTGCGAGATTGCGAGGTAGCGGGTTTGCTATATGGCGAGATTGCTAGGTAGCGAGATTTGTGAGGTTACGAAGCGAATGAAGGAGATTCGAAGAGAGTGAGGATGCGAGAAGGAGCGAGATTGCGAAATGAAGGAGAGATGTAGCTAGGTTACGAGACTTCGAGGTAAGGAGCGAAGCGAGAGAGCAATGTTGTCAAGTTAGTCTCAGTCTCTCGCTGTTTCGCTTCGCTCTCTCGTTTTGCTCTCTCGCTGTCCCGCAACGCCTCTGGCAATCCCGCTACCTCGCTTCGCTCTCTTGCTGTTTCGCATTCTCGCTCTGTCGCTTCGGTCTCTCGCCATATCACAACCTCTCCCCATCCCATAGAAATGAGAGTGAGGTGCGAGATGACCTTATATCCGTTTTCCATTTTGGTTGCAAATCTCATTGACCCGTGGAGATAATCGAACAACTTCTTGACAATCATAGGGAGAGAGAGAGATATAATTAAGGTTTATCGTCTAACCAATCATAGGGAGAGAGAGAGAATTAAGGTTTAACGTCCAGCCAATCATAGGGAGAGAGAGAGAGAGAGAGAGAGAATTAAGGTTTAACGTCTAATCAATCATAGGGAGATGGAGAATTAAGGTTTACCGTCTAACCAATCAGAGAGAGAGGGAGAGAGATAATTAAGGTGTAACGTCTATCCAATCATAGGAAGAGAGAGAGAATTACGGTTTAACGTCTAACCAAACATAGGGAGAGAGAGAATTAAGGTTTAACATCTAACCAATCATAGGGAGAGAGACAATTGAGGTTTAACGTCTAAGCAATCATAGCGAGAGAGAGAGAATTAAGGTTTAACGTCTAACCAATCATAGGATGAGAGAGAGAATTAAGGTTTAACGCCTAACTAATCATAGGGAGAGAGAGAGAATTAAGGTTTAACGGGTAATCAATCATAGGGAGAGGGAGAGAATTAAGGTTTAATGTCTGGCCAATCATAGAGAGAGAGAGAAAGAGAGAGAGAATTAAGGTGTAACGTCTAACCAATCATAGGGAGAGAGAGAATTAAGGTTTAACGTCTAACCAATCATAGGGAGAGAGAGTGACAGAGAGAATTAAGGTTTAACGTCCACTCAATCACAAGGAGAGGGAGAGAATTAAGGTTTAACGTCTAACCAATCATAGAGAGAGAGATAGAATTAAGGTGTAACGTCTAACCAATCATGAGGAGAGAGAGAGAATTAAAGTTTAACGTCTAGCCAATCAGGGAGAGAGAGAGAGAATTAAGGTGTAACGTCTAACCAATCATGAGGAGAGAGAGAGAATTAAAGTTTAACGTCTAGCCAATCATAGGGAGAGAGAGAGAGAATTAAGGTGTAACGTCTAACCAATCATGAGGAGAGAGAGAGAATTAAAGTTTAACGTCTAGCCAATCATAGGGAGAGAGAGAGAGAGAATTAAGGTGTAACGTCTAACCAATCATAAAGAGAGAGAGAGAGAGAATTAAGGTTTAACGTCTAACCAATCATAGGGAGAGAGAGATAATTAAGGTTTAATGTCTAACCAATCAATCAAACAAAAACAAAGCAACAGCCCAGCAATCCAGAAGTAATCAACACAACATATAAAAAAAACATGCACATGCATTAAAACCTATGCAACAAACCGATTTCTTCCGAATAGCCTTGGGAAGGACTCCGCTATTGTATGCATCGTCTCGTGATTATTACATGGAGTATGAACAAATGAGTAGCCATGTTATTCGCCGCCATCCAGGGGCATTACACAATACTCAGCGAGAAACTAACAGTTTTCGTAAAGCTTCCAGAGCTTTCATTTCCGATATCGGAAATTCGGAATAAAAATCAGTTTGGCTTGCCATACGACAGGATTCTCGACGTTTCATATCCGAGGCGTAAATTAGTAAATTTATGAACGAAGCAGGTGCAGAAATAGCTTTCACTCGGACCGCTGTTCACAGTAGGCGGTGCACCGCTTTCTGTATGGGGCTCTAGATTGCATGGCAACTCGACAGCAAATTTCAGGGAAAGTTTATCTTATCTTGTACAATAAAAAATCCTCCAGAATGCTCAGAATCCATCAGAATCAATCGGTAGTGCTCTCGTGTCGGCTGTAAGCTCATCCGCTGCTTGAAGGCGGAATCAACAACACTGTGATAGTTTTCTTCGAGAAGGAAGAGGGAAAGATCGAAATTAGAAAATGATTTGAACACAGATATAGAATCCTTAGAAAACAGACTACATGCCACTGCAGATGGAAATATATTGAAAGAGATAGATAATCTTAAGCAGGAACTAGAAAACATTAGAAGGGAGAGAATGGAAGGGGTAATGGTTAGATCACGTGCTAGATGGCTTCTAGATGGGGAAAAACCAACCAAATATTTTTGTGCGCTTGAAAAACGAAATTTTATAAACAAGGCTATCCCTAGAATCGAGACTGACGGTCGTATTATTACGGACCAAAAGGAAATTTTAGAAGAGGTGAAAAGGTTCTATAATAAACTCTACCAGGCACAACCGACAGAAGATTGTGATTTCGAGAGTCTGGATTTTAACACAATAAAAGTACTGTCTGATTTAGAAGCGAAATCTATAGAAGGTCCAATTACGCCCACTGAAATCCTTTCAGCCTTAAAAAGAACTAAAAATAACAAAAGTCCTGGTGCCGATGGTTTCACTTGTGAATTCTTTAAGTTCTTCTGGAGGGACATTGGATTCTTTCTTGTAGCCACTATAAATCATGAATTTGAGAAACAAGAGTTGTCTAATACTCAACGACAGGGGTTGATAACCTGCCTCCCAAAGGGAGACAAACCCAGACAATTTTTGAAGAATTGGAGGCCGATTACACTTCTTAACGTACAGTATAAGCTTGCTTCAGCCTGCATAGCGGAAAGAATTAAAAAGTATTTGAATAAGATTGTAGATGAAGACCAAAGTGGGTTCATAAAAGGCCGGTTTATCGGTGACAATATACGGTTAACGTTCGATATTATAGATTTTATGAATACCACCCAAATTCCGGGCTGTTTACTATTAATCGACTTTGAAAAGGCGTTTGATACCATATCTTGGAAGTTTCTGAAACAAACACTAAAGCTTTTCAAATTTGGGCCTTCCATCTGTCGATGGGTAGATACCTTTTACAACAATATATTTTCTTCTGTGCAGCAATCCGGATTCCTTTCAGACACCTTTCACATAGGACGTCGGTGCAGGCAGGGAGACCCTCTCTCACCTTATTTGTTCATTCTATGTGCCGAAATACTGGCTTTGCTTGTCCGCGAGAACGAAAATATCAAAGGAATACAAATTGGAAATGTAGAGTATAAAATTTCTCAATTTGCCGATGATACAACTCTTTTCTTGGATGGATCCGATGCCTCTCTCAGATCGTGTTTGGAAACATTTGAATGGTACGGTAGACTGTCGGGTCTAAAGGTTAATAGAGATAAAACGAAAATTTTCTGTCTAGGACGTAAAAAAAAACCACCTTATAAATCTGCTCTAGCCTACAATTTAGACTGGTCACAGGACAACTTCAAATTGCTGGGGGTCACATTCACTTTGGGGATGAAAGATATGGTGGAGATTAATTATACTGAAAAAATTAAAGAAATTCAAAATTTATTAGGAAACTGGTCAAAAAGATCAGTAACAACTTTAGGTAAAGTAACTATAGTGAAAACATTAGCGATTCCAAAACTGAATCATTTGCTTTTTACTCTACCAGATCCACCCCAGAAAACTCTTAAAACCATTAAAAAAATATTGTACAAATTCATCTGGGGTGGAAATGATAGAGTGAAAAGAATACAACTTTCACAAGGATATGACAAGGGAGGAGTGAGAATGGTTGATTTGGATGAATTTGTAAAATCTGTTAAAATCTCCTGTTTTCGTAGAATGGTTCAACACCCGTCTCCCAGTAAACACATTCTGTATTATAATCTAAATATTCCATACTGCTTGGAAGATTGTGGCCCCAGCAAATAGCAAAGTTAAGTAAATCAATTGGTAATGATTTTTGGAAAGATGTCTTTTTGGCTTGGGGTGAGTTTATGAAGAAACTTAAAATAACTAGCATTGAACAAGCTATGTCGCAGTCGATATGGTTTAATGATGACATAAAGGTTGGTTATAAACCAGTTTTCTATAAAAAGTGGTATCAAGGGGGTATACATTTCGTAAATGACATTTTCGATCAAAATGGTATATTCTATACACTGGAAGAGTTAGAACAAATATATGAAATAAAAATAAATTTCTTGCAGTATTCTGGAATAAAGAATGCGGTAAAATTGTTCTTAGAATCTTTTGGGCCTGTCTACACGAAACTGCCCTACCCTAGAAGACCTTTCTTTATTGAAGTTTTAACGAAATATGATAAAGGGACGAAACCTTTCTATGGAATACTGGTTACATCGAAATATAGAAAACCAACCAGCGAAAAGAAATGGGAGTCTGTTTTAAGTATCGACGACCAAGAATGGGATAAAATACACACCTTGCCATTCAAATGTACAAAGGACGTAAGTCTGAGATGGTTTCAATATCGTCTGACCGACAGAATTTTAGCTACCAAATCATTTCTGCATAAAGTACAGATAAAAGATTCTGATCTGTGTGATTTCTGCGGAAAGGAAAGGGAAACACTTGGTCATCTATTTTTTGCTTGTCCTGTGGTGAAAGATTTTTGGCATAACTTTTTCCTCTGGATCTCTGAATACGTAGAAAGTATTAGAATTGTGAATGTAACCTGCAAACTGATTATATTCGGAGGTTTGTATAACGACAATGTATTCAACACAATTTTGCTGTTAGCAAAACGATATGTATATCAGAGTAAACTTAAAAAAGTGATGCCAAATATAAATACCATGAAGAAACTTTTAGCTAAATATTACGAAACTGAAAAGGTTAGCTACTTTAAAGAGTGTAAATACGATGCCTTCCGTGACAGGTGGTCTAGATGGTTATTACTGCTACGATGAAAATTTATCTTTTCCTATATTATCTACTTTGTTGTGTACTCACAAATACTTATAACTAATTTGCTCCTCTTTGTTTGTCTTTAGAAAGAAAACAGGTGTGGAAAACAGGTGTATTCTACCAAATATACCTTCTGTTATCGAGAATCTTGTCCTATGAAGTTATGTAAAATGGTGTACATGTACTACGATATTGTCATACCTGAATAAAAAATATATTAAAAAAAAAACAAAACAACAACAACACTGTGATGGCAACTCACTCGAGCTCGTAGAGATCAACGCCGTATTCGGTATGGGATAATTGTTTGAATCTGATATGAATGATTCTTCGTCACACCTAAGATAGGGCCTAAGATAGCGTCCACAGGAAGTCTGTAATTTTTTAAATGAGTGTAAAACAAATTCGCTGTATGCAATACAGGAATATCGTTCTTATCTGAAAAGCGTTGTTATCCAGATAATCAGTTAGATGTAAATATTCAAATTTAAACTATTACTCTCTAAAATAATTAGATTTGAAATTCAATCTATCATATTGAACTTAGTGACCAAAGTAGTAGGGAGAGTGGATATTCGGTAACGTTTTGCCGGGGAAGATAACTCTTTTGTGCAGGGTACGTGGAGGGGGCGCTGTGCCGTATGACGTCACTTCTGGTCTAGGTGAATGGAGCGTGACCTCTGTATGACGTCACTTCCGGTTTGGGTTAATGGGGCATTCTATGCATGCGCGGTAGACCAAGAGTAAGGAAATATGTTTTGGGGCCTAGGGGAGCCCCTAATGCTCCGATGGAGTTGAGTGAAGTATCAATGTGAAGCCTAGGTGAGGGGGCATCCCACTGGGTGGGTGTAGGGTTGGACTATGGTCATTCTGCGCATGCGCGGTAGACCAAGGGTATGGAAATAGACGTTTTGGGGTCTAGGGGAGCCCCTAGTGGGTCGATGGAGTCGTATGAGGTATCAATGTGAAGCCTATGTGAGGAGGGCATCCGAGGGCCTGGGTGTGGGATTGGAATATGGTTATTCTGCGCATGCGCGGTAGACCAAATATATGGAAATACCCGTTTTGCGATCTAGGGGAGCCCCTAATGGACCGATGGGGTCGAGTGAGGTATCAATGAGAAGCACTCGTGAAGGGGCATCTGATGGGGTGGGTGTGGGGTTGAAATATCGTCATTGTGCGCATGGGCGGTAGACCAAGGGTATGAAAGAAGACATGTTTCGGAAGAGAGACTACTATACCTAATTCGGGAGTGTTAGGCAAGCAAGTTTTAGTTGGGTTAATACATTGTTTTCCTTTTTTTGATTGTTTTACTTTACCATAACACGTAACAACATATAATTACATAAAAAAACCACATGAATATGCAAATGCATGATTATACAAACACATGTAAACAAATACAAAACGTCGCACATACACATAATTTGGATATGTATAGTGGATCAAGATTAATATACCACTACACCTGTAAGCAGTTATAATGGCTTACACATCTAGACTGTTTTTGCAATTGCGGTAGCCATATCCCATGCGTTGAGCAGCCGTCTGGTCATCTCGTGGAATGTGAAGGCTCATTTACACCAGTAATCGCATCGAGTCAAATATCCAGACATGAGTTGTGATGTTCAAAAAACACCTTATCTAGATTAGCAGCAACTGTGAAACACGTTTGTGGCCTTTGCCTGCACCCTGGACGACTTCTTCATCGAACCGAAAATGTTAGTACGTTAAATAGGCACACGTACATAAAATGGCCACTGGAGTCCAGACGGACGCATGGATGGGGAAAGTTACGCATGGGAATTGGTCCAGAAGTCCGTACCTATAATGTTTGCATGTTCTTGATCGTCATGTAATGTAACATATACTTAGTCACTTTTCCGGTCAAAATCGTTTAATTTTAAATTTGATCTATTTTGGTAGGTCAGTTCAGGTCATTCTGTTGGTAGGGTCAACTTTTCGTCATCAAATCTGAAAGGGCATGCTTGACTGGTAGCATATGCCAAATATCGGCAGAATCGGTGCGGTAGTTCCGAAGATTGCCATCTTTGTTTGAAGGTTTGAATTTTGTCTTGATTGGTGGCGATTAATTTTTCGACAGATTTCCACTTTTTCCCCTGTTTCAACTTTGTAGTTGATGGTGATCTACCTTGAACTCTGCACATGTATATGTGGACTCTTACAGCAATAAAGACTAAGTTTACCTGCCTAATGGATAGAGTTAATAGATTGTAAGAGAACTACCATTCGTAGAGGATTATACCTTACACTGACAACTATAACACTGGTAGCCATTGTTATCAGTTTGCACAGACACAAAAATCAACCATTTTGAATACTGATAAAGTTGTTCTTATGTACACGTTAACCATGGCAACGTTTGTGTTTTCGTCACACAACCCCATTCAGCAGTCATAATTATGATTTAGATTGTAGCTTGACTCCGATACTTCGCATTCATTCTGGGAATCATTTCGTGGTATATGCATTTACTAATACAAGGTTATCACCAAACTTCACGAATATACTGCAATAACAGAGAATTCACTGCGTTTGTCCTAGTCCTGATTGAAGCTAGGACGCGGGATTTAGATCATTTTTGACAGCGTACAGGCAAAATATCAGTTTATTTTTTTATTTTTTTGAAGGATAACCTAATTTTTATTTTTCAAAAGTCCGGCCGCCGTCTAGTTTTTCCCAACTAAAATTAATTTCAGTGGAGGTAGCAGATTTTACTTTTATTTACCACAAAATCCAATCCAACTGGCAAAGAGAAATACTTTTTGCCGAATTTTCAAAACAGCATTCGATCAACTATAGTGACTTTTACAAAATCAAATAGTAATTCAACTCCGGTGAAAGAAAAGACCCGCAAGCCAAGAACAGGCACACCCGAGTGAACCCACGTCTGTAAGAGCCTTTAAAAGAAAGAGACTGTCTTAAAATTACAGGTTTAATCTATTTTTCTTTTAGCCCTGGACGCACCATTGGGCATTTATTTCACTATCCCTGTGTACAATCTGTCCCACATCACCAGGGGATACTGCAGGTGTAATACATTACAAATGTATAAGTTGGCAATTTAAGTTTTTTTTTCGTCATATATGAAAAACTGGTTAAATAATAACAATATTCAGCCTAAACGACCCGCATAGGTTCTATATGCAGATTCTCTCAACTGTCAATGTCAGTCAGAGGTCCCCATTTAGTATTGAAAGTTGTCACCGAATTATTATTTAGTGCAATGGCTTTTTCCAACGTTTTAATTTTCAAAATAGCCGCTTTGGCAGAAGGCAAACTAGATCTGATACTCCAAGATCTACAGTAATAGAATTATGTTATTATATTCATGTACTCAATCAATCAAGTTATTCCTAAGGCCTAACACTTCATGTTACAATAGTATTGATGCACGTGATCACTGTATGTTTTTGAGTGCGAGTGTTGCTATGGAGTTAAACGAGTAGATCACGTCCAGTTTCACATGATTATGGAGAAATAACATGGGAAACTTTCCAAAACAAGACGAATTGCAAGAGGCGAAAAACTCACGACGTCTGGCGACTAAAAGGCAGCCATATGACCCCACAGGAAAGCATCCCTCGGTCTCTCGCATTCAGACTCGGGAATACGTTGGATTCTGAACAGTACCGATTTTCTGGAACATCATATTTGGACCCGTACCTTTTACATGAAAGAAAATACATTATTCTCACGTCGAGGCTACGACAAAAGAGACGATCACAAGTTTGACATAATTAACTACCCATTTCTGGATAGCAATATTCCAGAAAGACCTCCATACCCGGTATAAATATCTCGACTAACAGCCTTTGCTAGATCCAGTACAAATGCCTCGATTTCAGTCCAAGCAACAGAATATTACTGCAGAAATTTGACTAGACAAGGATATATACCACCAAATACTTTCATTTGAAGTTTTGTGGAAGCTACTGTTCCATATACATAAACAATAATACAGGCATACAATCAGGTAATTATATATATTTGAATACAGTGCAATACAGGTCAATACAGTTCAATGCATCGTTATATACAAGAGTGAGACAACCCCCAGGAACACCCCAGGAACACGAGTCCAGCTGACCAGGTAATCTGGGATCCGACCATTCCAGAGTAGAGGAGAACCAGGTGGACGGATTCACCCATTTCGGTGCACGACATGGAGGCCGTAAGTACCACATCCTCTTCCCCCCCCCCCCCACATTTGCGAGTCCCCCAATGCCACTTGTTCCACCCGGGGTCTTGATTTCCTTCGTCACACTGCTATACTGACCAGATGAACATGTGCTTGGGTCACAAATTATAAGATTCCACAGCCGAACTTTTTAGTCATGGTCTGTAGTCGTGTCGATGCCCGGCAGACCACATGAACAGCTGCCTCAATGACCGCGCCACAACGCATAACCGCCAAGAGACACGACAATAAATTTGAAATTCAGAGAAAAAGAGTTTCTCTAATTGCCCGATACTGGATCAGTTACATGTCCTGTACGTGAGAGAACTTCACTATTCATGTTACGAACATTGTGTGGATTCACATGCCATAATTACCTTCATACACTCGATCACGTTATCATTTTCCACTGATCACAGAATGAAGAAATGGATTAGAAATTTGCAACTTCTGTAAAATGCCCAAAGCGTCAAGAGGTGATCATGACGCCTGAACAGTCCGGTGAATGATCAACCCATAAGGTCGCATCAGCCAATCAGCTGGACAAACATATACCCCCGAGTCACAAAATGTCTACGAAATAAATCGTTATAAACTGTAGTAATTTAGATCTACCATTCATTAAACATTTTCCCGAACTATAGGGCCTTAACCAGTCAACCAGAACACACAAAATAACTTGTTTGCGTCTTAAAATAAATCGGAGGCCGACGTCTTCTGAGAGTGTTCACGATTGAATACGGGTGTTAAGCTGCGAACACTTATGTTAAAGTTCAGAATGTCAAGTTCAAATCTCGAATGTTAAAATAATGAACTCTTGTTCATCATGCGCTCTCCATCAGAACACCTGCGTTACTGATCCGAACGCTTAAGTTCAAAATTGAACATCGAAGTTAACAACTTGAACCCAATTACGCGTTCAATAATTGAACACCTCAGTTTACAGTGTACCCCAGCAAATGTTTCACTTTCTCCAGCAAAAAAGTGAAAGCAACCTGAAAAGCGTTTCGTCGGGCAGGTGAATAATCCACCCAACAGGTGGCACCATTCTACTGGCCAGACGAACCTGAAATAAATCCCAAATGTCCCCGCCCTTTTTAGATTCCCAAATCCTTACCCCACGATAATGGGGCTAGGTCCAAATCCTTCCTCCCCATACCCACTTATTTCCGATGGAGGTAGACAGCCGCCCAATAGGAGAGTCTTGCTCTATCTTCGTCTTGGGCTAAGGGTTGGTCAGCTTTATCAGCGCTTGGCTGGTACGTATGTCCCACCTGGATCCCAACACGAACGCCCTGATGACTGTTCACAGATATTTCCAAGCGTTCCCTTCTTCGCGTGATCCAACAACCTTGGATGCTCCTATGTGTGGCCTGATTCCCAGTGACGGGGAACTCGTGTTCAAAGATATTGGACGGGGGACTGCCCCTCTCCCTCCCTCGTGTTGGGGTTCATTGTCACAATAATTAATTGATAGCCCCCCAGGCGGGTCATTGCAAGTTGGATCAGGACGACCATATTTTAAGTCTAGGAGTGCTTGTATTTGATTGAAAGCCTCGGTCATTTTGTTGAAGCAAGTCCACACCCGGGCCCTAGACTCCATTCTATGTTCCGACCCCTCCCGCCCCAGAAAGGACTCGGCCGCAGTAGTTGCAATTTTTATGTCGACGCCTCCACTACTCGTAGCTTGGAATGGGTTTGCATTTGTTAATGTAATTACAGATGGGTCTTTCAACTCTGTAGAGGAAACCCCCATTAACCGAGATGACCCATACAAGTCTTTATTATAAATAACGCCAATATATGTAGAGTCGCACAATGGGTGGGACAATTTGGTCTGTGCATTTTTATGATCAAGATTTGGGTGGATTATATTATAATTACGCATATGGGCGTCGCTTGGTTGAGAAAAATGGTGCCTAGACGACTCACTGTTTTCATGTACATCACACCTGTGTGGGTCACCACGAATATACATATCACGCGAGAAGTCGCCATAATCAGGGAAATCACACCCAGGTGGCCCACCCCCGATTAAAGGGTAACGGCGATGATACACATAATGATCGCGCTTAGGTGAGGGGTCATCACAATTATATACATATTTTGGAATAGCCTCCGTGACAGATGACCCTCTCGTGGGACCATCTACATGCCTGTCTATAACTAATTTGGGTCTCTCTTAAATTTTGTTTCAGATACTCATGTCGACGAGCAACTAGCAATTTATCCAGTCTTTTTCTCCAGTCCATCCTAATTCAATCTCCTAACGAGTAAATGTTGATTGTTGGACATGGCTGTCTCGTTCTCTCTCCCCTAAAGTCTTAGTACTTTTGTGGTCCATATGGGCCCTTACAATTTTGGGAAGAATCCTTGCGAATGAAAAACATGTGGGCTATAGAGTGAAGCAAACTATAAAAGAGAACCCCAATATCTAAATGTATGGAGTTAATTAAAGATAAATATTTGTGCAATACGCATAAGATATTGAGGATTAAAATTGCACTGCTCCCACCAAACATTTGAAGATATAGAGTTATGGCTAAATCCAAATCCCTAAGATAGTACTATTTACAAAAATCACCACACCCCACCCCTCACATCGGGTGGCAGTGGAGGTGGTCCTGGATGTTCTAAAAAGGAGTAGCAGCAGACAACAATATTAATTGACCAACAAACCACAAGGTCACGTGGCAGTGTCTAAGATGATGGCACAAATTTTTATAAGAGCCAATGTAATAACGGTCACTATTAAATCTGGCGTAAAGCTAATTAAGTCTTTTATGATTGATGCACATAAAATATCAATTGACAATAAGACTATAATGTTAGATTACCTTACACTTAAGAAATGAATTTGGTCTCGGATTTAGCACCAAAATTTGTCATAAATCCAATGTGAAATCTGAGTCGACGATGTTTTCTTCATAAAACCCAAACAATAGTAAAGCTGTTGTGCGAAAAATAATTAAACCATATTAAGCCATATTTTTTCCATAAACCATACACTCACTCGTTCCAATGGGAGGCAATGGGTGTACAAGGTTATCGCCACTAGGGTCAAATGACCACTCCAATATATTAACAAATAATGCCAATTGGATTGCAGACACCACTGAAATAGAGTTTACTCGCAAATTACTATTATAATGGCCAGTAACGTACTATTGTGTGTGTTTATTGTTCAATAGGGGTTTGCCCTATCATGCAAACAGAATAGGCTGTACTGTGTGAAAGTGGTTGAACATTAACACTACTGGTCGTTGTTGTTAAATATGACAGCAATTCTGTTGTTGATAATCAATCATATCCAAAACAATGTCAATGTATTCTCAACAACATATTATACCAACTATGTTGTTGTGTGTAATTTGCGACACCTGCCCAAATATCTCTGAAGTATTGTGTGAGTAATAGTTAGGTCAAGAGTTTCACCGGAATTTCAATATAAACAATAAAAATAGTTTTGTTTTTTATTATAACTTTATCTATGCTCAAAGAATGAAATCACTAGTAACCAAATATAGCACTATTGATCACAATACAGCTTTCGCACACGTGGCACTAAATTCAAATTATTTCATTGTCACTTCACTTTAAGTGTCTTATGTTGAAGATATTCTTGCCAAAGTCAATATTAAATATAAGAAACGTTTTTGTTTTATTATATTATTTTCTACAAATCTTTTGATTATTAGCTATAAATTCAGCCAAGTGTTGCTTTACTGTGATTATCGGGAAACTTGACACTTGACCTAGTTTGATGTGTATATAGTATAAATTCAGTGTATCACCAGATGTTACCCACGCTGAATACGATGCATCACACTGCACCAAACCTGCAATGCACAAGTAATCACCTGATCCCAAGCCAACCTGAAAATCAATTATATTGCGTGTAGACCAATAAACTACAAACCATGGTTACCTGTAGGGCACAGCCACAACGAGCTGCAACGCGAACCAGAAGTACAGAATTGGCCAACTTGATTCAAACTAATTAACTTTCTGTTTTATACTAACTCATGGACAACATTTCCCGTGGTCTGGGCGTATTTTAATACGGATAAATAGTTTTATACTTTTAACAGGTCCGTCTAAAGAGGCTGTACAAAAAAAAGTACAAAAACAAAAGAAAATAACTTGTTCAACAGGTTACTATTCACAAACACAAACCAAAGAGCCAATGTGCTTTTTTCTCGATTATTGCAGCTAACTCGATGGCAGTCTGACAAATGTCGAAAAGATTCTTACTGAATAAACAAGGAACTGTCAAAACATTCACTAGTCCATCTCACTTCAACACTGCAGGCAATGGCTCCAAAACAATTCAAATTTACAGGAGGGGGGAGGAGTACCGGAAGGAACAGCTCCGAGAGAAAAAAAAAATTCTTACCAAAATCTTTTAATATGTAATTGAACAAAATTAACTACATATAATAGGTACTATAGGCGTATGTATAAGAGGCTTACTCAATCGAAGCTCACCGTTTAAACTGTTTAAATAAGTGTATGGTGTGGCTGTTGTTGTTGAGAACAGCCTGGTAAATTTGCGGAGGGGGGGTGAACAGTAAATTAGACAGCTTGAAAAAAACCCTAAATAATTTCAAAATAAATAAGATATAATATCTAACGTTTCAGATACACTGGCACATACAGTTTAGGCCAATCTATTGTTGAAACAAAGGATGAAATTAGCGCGGGGAAAAAATAAATTTTTCCACACATAGAAACCTGTTCAAAAAACGTATCAAGCGTCCAGATTCTGACTACCACGGAAGGAAATACGTAAAGGTTTATACTCCAAAAGGACAACGGGTCATTTTACTGAGAATTAAAATAATTAGGGGAGACCGGGGCTGGTTGGACCAAAGGGTAGGTAGGAACAATCAGTGTGCATGCAGCCATTTTAATTGCCTCGGATCCAACACATGTGCACATCAGAAGTCAACTTTCTTTATTTTTGCCCTGTGCAACTAAATATTTCACATCTCAAATAATTTCTTCTACAAACTTCAAGACATTTTGAGGAACATTTGTTTGGAGAGATACAAGATAAGGATAATCTTTAAACAGGTGCTTTTGTTTGGACTGGTCAGCTTTTGTTATCTCAATTCGATCTTGATCAATAATGAAGGTGGTGTTGGGGCTAGTTGGAACACTGAAGCTGGGGTAAGTTGGAACATGATCCAACCAATTGCTATAAATTGCTAAATCATTAAATCGCTATATTTGCTATGAATATTAGCAAAATCATTCCAGGATCACGGGGAGACACCAAAATGACAGGGGTTGACCTCTTCACCGGTTTGCTAAAGAGACATGGTAATATTTCCCTTGGAACCTTAGGAGACATCATTTGGTCGAGCAGCAAGCTTTTTTTTAGATCTGGGTTATGCAAATTAAAGTTACCATTTGTCTTTTTGAAACAAAATATTGTTTGGCTTCAGCTGTGCATTGATGCTTAAAACATAACATGTAGTCCAACTTACCCCAAGGGTGAGTCAACCAGCCCCGTATATGGGGCAGGTTGGAACGAAAAAACGGTCTTTTGTTTATAACCATACACGCTTTTTGGGCATTGTTTGGACTTTGTACTGTTGAGTGGTAGAGAGCCCTATGGGTGCACTATGATATGCACATGTAACATTTCAAGTTCACATAACACTTTTGACCTAATCACCTTTTTTATAAAAAAACGTTATCAAAACACGTGGAAAATTGGGATGGTCGAAAGATGGCGAAAGTTCGATTCGGTTCTGACACCACTGTGGAAGCCACTGTTCCATATACATAAACAATAATACAGGCATACAATCAGGTAATTATATATATTTCAATACAGTGCAATACAGGTCAATACAGTTCAATGCATCGTTATACAAGAGTGAGACAAACACCAGGAACACGCGGGCACGGCAGCACAGCACGTCTTTCCTAGTTGGGTCTTCCTTGTCGCCTGTCTGTCGAGTCCAGCTGACCAGGTAATCTGGGATCCGGTCATTCCAGGGTAGAGGGGAACCAGGTGAACGGATTCACCCATTTCGGTGCAGGACATGGAGGCCGTAACTATCAGTTTATTAAGTCTGTTGACCGATTTTGTCTTTCAGCAAACAATCTTGTGGGCTTTTCAGGGCATAATTAGAATTCATGCTATAACTGTCTTACGAAAACGATCTTTCGATTTATTATTGACACGGAAATTCTTTTGTGGAGAGAGGGAGAGAGAATGAAGGTTTAATATCGCGTTCAGCAATATTTCAGCTATATAGCGACGATCAAACAAAATTCTAAGTATTCAAGTTAACAAATTAGTAATCCAACACGCATTAAAACTTATGCAAACTTAAAACACAGTCCTCCCTTACCCGACCAAAAAGATCTTCCAAATTAGTCGCTCGACAAAAAGAATCTCTTACAATCTTCAAATCTATACAGTCGATAAGAATATGTTTCACTGAGAGATCTTCGTTACAATGAGACTGGCTCTTTTTTTATTAAATGTTCGTGAGGTAATCAATCGTGTATGGCCGATTCTACATCGCCTGATCATGGCTTGATTGAAACGTTTCTGGCTGTTCAGATGAGTATAGCCTATAATTTGTTTTAACTCGTGAAGTTTGTTATTATTCACAGCATCCCATAAAGATTGAAACAGCTTTCTCACATTAGTAAAGATAGAGAGTCTAAAAGCAACCAGATGGAGACATTGCCTGGCCCGTTGTTGTAAGTAAGACAGCGTTTGCATAACATAAGTTATTTGTTCGCTATTCACCGTAGAGCTCGCTAGAGACGGTGTACTGTCAATTAGTGTTTACATGTAACTATAGCCCTTCATTTAAAGCGATGTGAGGCGAGTAGTCGACCAGAACCGGTTTAGACCGGCTGATTACATAATGTACCATCTGTATACCTAGACCCAGGAATGAGCGAGAAAGTTCATTCTAACTGAGAAATTCAGCTGGTCAGGACGGGGTCCTGTAAGACGCGAGATACGTCTATATGTAGAGAGTTCTACATGGAAGCACTGTGTGCTGTGTATTGGAAATTTATTTGTACACGATTGGGCCAATAGATTTGGAGAAATTTAGGTATGTTATCCTAAAGTAGAAATATACCATATTTTCTAAAATAGGCTATATATTCTACTTGGAGAAAGTCTGCATTTTGCGGCCTGAACTGCTTGTATAGTTAAATACGTTACTGAATAGATAAATCCAGTATGCAAGTTTAATTGGCCGTTCGGCTAATTCTGAAACGGTTATATATATGCATTAATAATTTATGCTCGTAGATAAATAATTGAATGCATGTCTAAATGAATTATTAGTTGGAATGTCTATTTAATATTTTGCAGTGTTACTTGATGGAATGAACTGGTCTATGCCATATGCGTTGGGCTGATCTACACCAAGTCTGCTACTGTACCGTATGATGAATTCGTCTAAGTGATCCACCATACGACGATCTGTCATTCGACCACAACATGAGCTGCAATGCGTTGATTCAACCCATTGACGAAGTGCAGAATGTAGTGATCTACGAACTGCTGTCAACTGATACTGAGTGATTGGTTTCTAGTGATTTACTGAACTGATCGATGAATACGATTATCGTAACGTAATCGTCAAATCGTACTTATCAAACCGTACTGGTAATTGATAATGAAATGGACTGAATTCGTACTGTTGAACATCATTTGCGGAAGTAAATATTGATATAATTTATGGACGCGCAGAAGTGTCGTCAATTCAATATTTCATCAACTGTTAACTGTGAACTGTTTATACTATCTAGACGGTCAAGCAAACAGATTAGACTTATTCTGTGTTATTGAATTCAAGTAAATGTGATCACAACCATATATACCCAGGATATCTTGTATATAAAGATTTGTTTTGTATTTGATAAATACATTGTTGGCTTGGTCTTTGCACGCGTAATTCGTCCAAATACGGGCTTGATCAGAGAGGTCGTAAGCTCACGAATATTCTCGATTGAAGTGGCTGATATTCGTTGCGGTGTTCAAGCTATCTATCCGTCATGGCTCGGATTTGATAGACGAACCATGACTTGATTGGGATGATGGAAGGGGCAAGGACGCCCCTCACGCTTATTGGAAAGTAAAATCTGCATTCGCTTTACTCTATTTTTTTTTTTTTTTTTTTTTGCTGAAAATATTGGGGCTCCCCTGCCCTGTTCTGCCGTCCCTGCTGAACTCTGCTTACTCAAGAGCTTTCGGCGCAAGTCGGTCTAGTCTACCCAGTCTCCCAAACAATCCTGTATAAAATCTCTGTCTTTACGATATTCAGTGAACATTAAGCGAACACGAAAAAAACATATACATATTTTTTTCAAATCTCAAATGGGATTTTATTTATTGATACAATAATACGTGGTAAATATTTCTGATATGTTGAACCATAGTTCATGTCAGTAACTTAATTGAAATCGTTCGTATAACCGGAGCTGTCTGTCCAGCGCCTCGTGTTTAGCATAATTTCGCATTTGCCGTATACTTCCCGGTAACACTGGCACGGTCTGTACAGGGCCGCAATCAATTCTGTATAAAACCCTTGTCTTTGCTTTCACGATATTCAGTGAATATTAAGCGAACTCAAAACAAAAGACTCCAGAAAAGATTAATTCGAACAACCAAACAAACAAATAAAAAACTAATAACAGTTGTAAACAGATTTGCAAATAGCCCGAGCTATATATTAACACAGTGCCTTCGAAGACCCCAAAAGCCCCGTATGACAATGTTATAATCAACACAGCGCCATCTATCCACACAAGGAAAATGGTGATCTACATGTACGCCAAGGTCAACCCAGCCGGGATGACAAGACAAAAAAGCAAAACTCCCACCTATGTAGCTCCAGGAAAGATTAATTCGAACAAACAAACAAAAATAACAGTTGTAAACTTTAAAAATAGCCCGCGCTGTATATCAACGCAGTTGTCAACCTGTAACCATCTCGGTCATCTATACGCGGTAAGACTGATGGATGACGAAGTGTACGCAAATGCGCAGTGCTTTCGAAGACCCTAAAGCCCCGTATGACAATGTTATATTCAATTCAGCGCCATCTATCTACAACAGGAAAATGGTGATCTCTGTCAACCCAGCCGAGCTAACCAAGACAAACAAGAAATCGCCGCGAACAGCGAAAATCTGACGAATCAACTGAAAATTTCACGACGCACAAATGCCAAAAACGCTCACGAAAAATACTACACAAGAAATCTGGAATAATATCAGCTTTAAACCCCAGAAATACTCCAAATAACAGAGACGAAATTTCAAGTGCAAATCACTCAGTCTGACTGGGGATTGACGTGGAATGAACTCATCTTTTAGCGGGTTCTTTCTTTTGTCATTCGCTACCCTTCATTCACAGCCAAAATGAATAAGAGCTCAGCTTTGGTCACACAGAGTGATTTCCTGCCATAGCAATCATTTGATCATTAACTCACTCATTGTGACACACTCATTCACTCAAGTAGTCTAACTTCCTAAATTAGCAGGTTCTTTCTTCTGCCGTGCCGGGACAGGAAAGGCACGAAGACATGAAACTTGGCTAAGGCGATTAGTGTCATTGATACCAGATTCATTATATGTTCTGAAAGTCTACAGAACACAGTTGTACCGTTAATTTACTTTGACTCCATAAACTGACAGTTATTGAAAAATTGCCATTTTTTTCCACTGCCTTTTTGTCCTGTATTTTCTTCATAGTATGATACAATACTACGTCGTAAATATTTCTGATATATTGAACAATATTTCATGTCAGTAACTAAAATCCTTCTTATAATAGGAGCTGTCTGTCCAGTTTCTCGTGTTTAGCATAATTTCGGATTTGCCGTATACTCCCCGATAAAACTGGCACGGTCTGCACGGGACCACGAGAGTCTCGAGCCCTGCTTTGTCAAGGATTTTCAGCGCCCGTCGGTTCGGTCTACCCAGTCCCGCAATCAATCCTGTATAAAATCCCTGTCTTTGCATTCACGATATTGAGTGAATATGTCCCATGCAGTCCAGCAACACCGCTGGAAATTCTTCATCTGCGGGAACATTGCCACGGGCTATATGAGAACGATGTTGATGTGAAATATCTCCCTGTATCGATGAACACATGATACGAACAATAAAATTCATAAATTAACATTTTAGTTATGTATATTGCAAGGGCGTAGACAAGTTGTGAAGTTTGGGGGGGGGGGGGGCTTAGGGGGAGAGTCTGAGAGCGGGGTATCCCCCCTCGCAGCGTAGATTTTTTTTTGAAAATTGATGGTAAATTGGCGCTCACTGGGAGCATTTGAGCGGTAAAAGTTGAACTTTTTTTGCGAAAATCTCTATAACAGTGGCGATCACTACACTGATATACAAGGTGAAATGATCGTTCAATCCGGGGTTTGCATTATATTAATTCAAGTTATTTCTTAGATAATACTATTTTGCCTACATGTAGATAGCAGGGGCGGTGTTTTGATGCGTGGTTGACCGCATGAGTTCATGTGGTCGTTCTGAAGTTGCCAAACTTATCAAAAATGTAAACTTAGGGGTCCTTTCTCGGAATAGTAGCGAAAAGTATCCATATTCATCATATTTACACCAGTTAAATAGTGACTTTGTGTCTGAGTTAGATTTTTTACCTATATTTCTAGGGTTTCTCTGTGAAAATTATTTGAGAGTTCGTATCTCTCGTTTGTGAATAAATAAATACGGAACAAATGACTGGGATCTCAATTAAAAAAAAGTTTATGGTGAAAAAGTTCTGAAAAAATCTTTTCAGCCAACGTGTTGACCTTTTTCGTCCAAATGGGCGATATTTGATTGAATTGGAGCACATTATTCGTTTCTCGGAGAAAATCACACGGGATCTTTGAGTCCGATATCGCCAAACTGTTGCGTTGTTCTCTGACCGATTGCAATTATTCTAGTCCTTCTGGTAAGCATTGTTGATTTTACTTCCCCTGTAATATGCAACAATTGATAAAGATATGTGACAAGCTAAACATTTACTTCTCTGCTATGTTTCCTTTTTGTTTCTTTCTTGCTTTCTTTCCTTTTTTCTCCCTTTTTGTTTTTTTTTCTTTTCTTTTTGTTATTTTTTTTTGACGGACGTCAATATTTGGGGGGCTGAAGCCCCCCCCCCCCTTGTCTACGCCCTTTTGTTTCACTCTGGACAGTGCTCTCGCTATTTGCGAAGCAGCTGAAGCGAGCTTATTATTAAAGCTATTTTTAACTCGACTTTTCAGCTCAGTTCCCGCTGTGGACAGTACCAGTTATCGGACACCCATCGTGAACAAGAATTTGACGTTGAAGTACAATGTATTTTCAAGTTTTGTGCATGACAATCGTTAGTTGGAGTTCTGTCGTTTAAGATGATATGATCATTGTTCAATTTCTATACGTATTTACTTGAGAGCGAGATCGGGAAGACAAGGTGGTAGATCGAATTTCGCACCTCGCCACAACACGAGAAATTTCGAATTTTGATGAAAACAAAAATGTTAGATTTAAATTTTTCGACTTTCGTGGCTACCTATAATTCTATATTTTGCATAACAATTAGAAATGATCTCTACTTTGTTCTGACATATTATTGCCTTCTCATCACGAGCACAACACGTGCGATAACTGTCCTGTCCGATAACTGGTCGGATACCCGTACGCACATTAAATTCATTGAAGTTTGAGTGACATACAAAGAGCATTAAATAAGGAATAATTACGCTTCATAAACTATACCGATTAGTGTCACGCGATTCATACGCACGACTCTTCAAAATGATCTTTAATAAGACGTTATGAGAGAACTGAAATCAATTTTGTTAAACTTTTGCTCACCCTGTGCGCTGAAACTACACGAGAGTGAAAAGTAACTCTTTTCCCACACCAACCGTGCGTAAAATAAGGATTTAGTAAGCCTATGAAAACATTATAGCTTAAATAAATTAGAAGACAAAATTTCCTTCTCAAGATTAACTAAAAAATTATAAATCACTAAAGAATATTATATATGAACTATCGACAAACCATACAATGGGTGGAAAAGATTTCGCCATGTTTTTGCTTGGAAGAATGCAAGTCACAAATGACTCACAAACTGTAGGCCTAGATAAATCTTCTTATGCTCTTTGATGGGCGTATCTTCAAATTCAGGTAAATCCACGGGAATCCAGGTAAATCATATAAGATTTGGTGAATGAATAAGATTTAACACCGTTTATAACACTTTTTCAGTCATATCACGACGATGCCTACATGTGCCACATCATCAGTCACTGGTATTCTCAACACAGATGATCATCATATACACCTCACGGATATATTAGGAGTGAGTGAGTAGGATTTAACGTCGTTTTCAACATTGTTTCAGTCATATCACGACGGTGCCTGCATGTGCCAGAACACGAGAGTGTTTACAATTCCTATTACATCAGCCCAGTCAGCATGGATTCAGTTTGGCTGAAACATGAAAGAAAATATATAAATTATAAATTTTGCAAATCTGAAAGGTAATTCCTACAAAAACATTATGCCGTTATTATATTATGATAGCAAATACTTGTTAGGCAAAATTTGAAACAGTACTTAGTAATGTGAACAATTTCAGTTTGTAGTGATTGATACGTATGATTGGTGGTTACAATGTTTAACAGAACGAGAGAAAAAAAATTCAATTGTCATTTGTTCAATGAAAACAATGAAGACAACAAAGTCAGATAAATTGACAGATTCATATAAATAAAAGATGTTGGACAAAAATGAAACCCAACTGAAAAAAAATAAAAAAAAAAAATGAAAAAATGTATACTCACTAAGTTTTCTTATTTTACCGCTGTGGCGGCTGTTCTTTTTCCTGTAGATATTAAAGCAATTTTTTTTTAATACACTTATCAATATATTGAACTATAAAAATGCTAGTTTCAAGTTCAAACATTTGATACAAATTGATCTAATCCTTTGACAGGCCTCTGCTTAAATTACAGGAGATTTCATAATATTTATTCCTTCTCACTAGAATATATATATCGGTAAACTATTATAAAATCCTGTGTAATTCTCATGAAATGAACTAGAAATTTGACGTAATGCAGTTTTCATAACTATAAACAGATTTTTTTAAAGAGATTTATTTACATTTTTTTTAGTTTCAGTATTCTTCGTCTTTTTCCATGTTCTGTCTTCAAGTTTCCTCTCTGTTTTGAGCTGTCCCCTGTCATCGCGACAGGGGACAACGCCCATCTCCTCGTCATCTTCGGAGTCTGTTTCTACAAACAGATAAACTGAAAACATTAGCGTTCCCATAGTGTTAAAACAATCTCAATTCAAATGTACATTTATAGGCGAGATTTGTCTGGAGAAAGTTCATATTGAAAATCACAAAAAGGTTCATAAGCCCACACAATCTAATTAAAATCCACAAAATACTTACCGAAGAAGCAATCTACGTCTTTATTTTGGGATGACATTATGTCGTCTGTACTGAAATCCTGTATTTCTCGTGTGTGTATTGCTGTCATTTTAATCACGTGATCGGATATGTTGCAATAGTTTGGAGAACTTATAATTCCCACGATTTTGGAACAGGTGTCTAAGTGACAATAATTGAATTTTGAAACAATGTAGCAATTCGCCAGCCAGAATAAACCATTTCTCACGTTTCTCTCCAACAATGATTGACGTTTACTTCACGGATATCAACATGTTCGCGCGGCATAATCTTTTGATATTTTTCATCCCCTAACAAAGACATATGCAACCGAAGAGAGAACATAGTTGATATATTTTCCCCTCCAGATAATATCCCCCGAGATAATTGACGAATTGCGATACGAGGAAAACACAATTTTCTAGTTACACCCTAATGTCATCAATTTTTAATTGTACGACGCATCATGTTGGGCACATCGGTTCTCGTCCTATTACAGAAGTTAAGCAACATTGAGCCCGGTCAATACTTCAATAGGTGGCTGGGTGCTGTACTGGTTGGACAAATCAATGTCCAGGATAATAGGAACTGTGGACACTCGCGTGTTTTTGCACATGTAGGCACCACGTGCAGAGAGATGTAGTCGTGATATTAACAGCCAACGTGGTTATAGCATCGCTTACGACATTTAGTAAAACCTTCAATCTGATTATATGCACACGGGTATGGAAGGTTTTGTTGTCTGTTTCTGTTTTAGTGTGAGGCGAATTATGCGATCCATACTGAAGTGCTCAGCATTGTTGAATCTGTAAGTGTTTTATGGGATTAATTGCGCAAGAAAGTTGGTCAATAGAGAAGTGGACGCAAAATTAACCATAGTCAGGAATTAAAGCAAACTTCATCTATAAATGTTGCAAGTTAGATCATTAATTCTATCTGCTGGATACAGGCTATACACTGTATAAGTGGTTTTTGAACGTTTATTCACATATTTGTGAAAAATATGTGAAAACTGAATTGCAATGGTATAACATAATTAAGATTAATTCCTTTATTATTTTCTGTATTGTATATTTTCATAAACACAAGACATGGTCGGCATTAGGCCCCATAAAAAATGCTTTGTTTCCTATCACTGGCCTATCGCGATTGATCGTTTTTCAATCGAGAAAATTGAAGAAAAATCGCGACTGAAGAAAAAACGATTAATGGAAACGATCCCTAAGCAGGTAGCCATGACTCGTGACGCCTGTTTCAGGTAGATGTAAGTTTGAGGGGTGTTCCAACTTCACCAGTATCAGCGTGAAACCGCATTTATCTCTACCAGGCCTACTAAACCTTCTACACTATCTCTGAAACACTATCTATTTATCTACCCATTCAAGCAAATTATCATGGATAAATTCAAAATGGCGGCCATGCGGCGAAGTGATTTCTCTGTTGTTTGTGTTTTTAAAAAATATTTTAGATTTTCTGTGGATAAAAATGTGTCAAACAATTTTATTCGACATCAGATAATTACTGCCTGATTCACTATGTACATTTGTCAAGAATTTAGCATAGATAAAACATTCAGAAAATCTGATGGCTTGACGACATGATGACGAAGATGTCCAGAAATACATTTGTAGTATTTATATAGGTCACACTTGCCCCGCGGCGCAAATAAAGTCTCCCACGCGCGGTGTCGACATCGACGCTAACTCTGCAGCTATACCACCGCCTCAATTCGGGTGGCAATGCGGTCCAACACTACGCCGCTCGGAATGCGGTTGAAGACGAGTTCGTTCAAGGCCCTCCGTCGATCACCGGACCGTGTACTCCCGCGATCTAGGTCATCTGTACGACGATCCTCTTCCAAAAAATACCGCGCTGTAAACAATTTTCCGGCGTTTGGTGTCGATCACCCTACTTTAGACGTATCACGCCACTGTCTCTCCGTTATGCCGTGACCTCTTGATCTAAACATTTAACGATGTCTCCGATGACATCGACCAACGTTTAGTAGTCACCAAAAGCCCCCTCCACGAGTATTTTATCCATAACGGAGACGAGCATTTTATCCATAACGGAGGTGATACTTATCGAATCCAAGACATTCTTATTCCTTCATAATCGTGGCATTGCTTAACGTATGTGTCGGTTACATCCTGTGTGGCGTCTTTATGATTGTCCAGTGAGTAAAAGTGTCCCGCTTCTATCTTCTAACCCAGCTAGAATATTGGTCACCGCGTTTGCAACTAAGGCCATACATTTATTCCTAAAGACAAGGATCTTAGAAGGGACACTACTCTCCAGGATAAATATTACCCATCACTCCGAATCTTGAGATCACAGCACATATATGGGAAGTGGGAAGAGGTGCCGACATACTGACAGAGTCGCACGACTTCACAGTATAATGTTCCGGTTAACCTATTCTAAAGAACATACCAAGAATCTTTGCGATTCGTGATATGTGTTGTATCTCAGGTACGCTTTTATTGTACGCTTTAGGCCCGGTGTCGACCCAGCATCAACTTCCCACAAATGCCAACATATATCGAAGACCAACAGATATGTACAGGGGGCTGGCCTCGGGGACGAAACATCCACCAGCAGAATCTCCATAGATGCCCCTCGTTTCGGCTGAGCAAATTCTCATTATGCCTGTGACCCGATCATGGTCTCCAACTTTCCAATCGAATGGCTAAAAGGTTCAGTTCTACGAGATTGGGTAAATCCAAGCTGGTCACCATAAATAGACCGGAGAACAGGATGGACTTCAAAAATTTCATTCAGTATGATAGTTATGTCGTTCTATACTCACACTGTCGTGGTCAAATTCTCTCACTGGTTTCAAATTACTGAGGCGGCATTCTTGACTGCCATCATCTTTGACGGAATCTAGGAGGGTGGATATGCAATCCGCTGAAAATAACAGTCATTGTTTACAATAACAAAAATTGATTATACCAAAAATCATTGATTATAATAATAGTTATTGCTTATAACAACGGCTATTGCTTATAAAAATAATGATTAATAATAACCATACTCATTGGTTATAATACTGAGAGATATTGATTATTATAGGCCCTACCAGCTACTGATTCTGTTAATTTTGCTGCTTGAACGTCGCCCTAAATATTCGGCTATCAATTTCTGTAGGAAGAAATGACCAGACACCAATATTTTGACAAGTTCAACTATGTCCATAATTATAACATCAATCTTATAATCACACTATATACATGATAAAGACTGTGGAATAAGCCACGCCTAAAATACCTTCCCTAACCGTTGGCTGGAGATTCGAGGGCGCAATCCCTGTTTGGTTGTACAACAATTCATTCAAAAAATCCAAAACCTTCGGTTCAACGATGTTACTATCCCAATGTCGAACTGTGATAGCGGCCAAGGACAAATCTGGTAGACATCTCCCATTGGATTGGACAATACAGTAAAACTCCAAAGCCACGTTGTAATCGGTGTATAATATTCTCATCTCGGCTGTAAAGAAAAATAGCAGTTGATGTCGAATAATGATTGGTTCCAAGAAAGAGGGACACAGCACCATCAATTACAACACATATAAGGGAAGTGGGAAGAGGTGCCGACATACTGACTGCGTCACATGACTTCACAGAATAGTCTTCTGGTTAACCTATTCTAAAGCACACACCAAGAATCTAACGATTCGTGATATGTGTTGTATCTCAGGTACGCTTTTATTGTACCTGTTCATGTGGCAACATGGATGATATGACCACACGGCCCCTAGCACCGGCATAAGCGGTATTAGATACAAATCTAGAGAGCTATGATGGAAATGCTCTGACAACTCGTATACTGGTAATTGGTGAGCTGTTTCGCTGTGACAACTCGTACATTGGAGATTGGTGAGCTGTATCTTCGTCAGATGTAAATGACGGAATTAACACGAAAGACTAGTCTGTAACGCCCGATGTCGACCCAGCATCAACTTCCCACAAATGCCAACATATATCAAAGACCAAAAGGTCTGTACAGGGGGCGGGCCTCTGGGACGAAACGTCCACCAGCAGAATCTCGCCATATACAGGTAAAAATTACAACACATATAAGGGAAGTGGGAAGAGGTGCCGACATACTGACTGCGTCACATGACTTCACAGAATAGTCTTCTGGTTAACCTATTCTAAAGCACACACCAAGAATCTAACGATTCGTGATATGTGTTGTATCTCAGGGACGCTTTTATTGTACCTGTTCATGTGGCAACTTGGATGATATGACCACACGGCCCCTAGCACCGGCATAAGCGGTATTAGATACAAATCTAGAGAGCTATGATGGAAATGCTCTGACAACTCGTATACTGGTAATTGGTGAGCTGTTTCGCTGTGACAACTCGTACATTGGAGATTGGTGAGCTGTATCGTCGTCAGATGTAAATGACGGAATTAACACGAAAGACTAGTCTGTAACGCCCGATGTCGACACAGACAAACTTTCCTGCTCATCATTACCCGTTGTCAGCCTAACAGCACCATCACCAGTCTGCACTGAACTAGCATCAGCCCCCACCCCTCTAAACATTGGAGTAGACGTCTGGCCACGCATCATGGTCACCAGCATTCCAACCTGGTCCCCCATGTTGGTAAACCCTGCCACTAATTTGGTCTCCATCCCCCTCAATTCCGTTCCCACCCAGCTCTCCAATTTACAAACCTTATGAACACATTCTCTCTGGTTAGTTGCCAGCTGATCGATTCTGGCGAGACATTCGCCCTCGTTAGATACCAGCTGACCGAACTTGTTAATACATTCTCGCAAGCTCTGAGAGAGACTCTGAACAACAGATTCCCTTTCTCCCCTTAAATTTTGAATGTGATTTCCCATCTCAGTTCGCAATTCGCCTACATGTTTTTCAATTAAATCTGAAACATACTCAGGGCAAATGGAAACATCTACCCCACTAATAAGAGAATTCTCCATCAAAGGATTCTTCTGGAATTGTTCAATATTATGTGCCATTGATACGTCTACTGGTACCAGTTCTGTCATGGCGTGAATTGTGGGACTCCACAAAAATGCAAATGCAAGTATTCAATAAACTGCAATACTCACTTCCAAAATGGCTGCCATGAAATAAATTTATCTGCCTTACTTGATTTGTCAAAATACTATTAACCAGACTCGTCAACCAACTTGACAGCAATGGCTGTGATGCACAATAAATTTTGTTTTCTGTATAAAACAGAAATAAGTAGTTGTATCAACTACTTACACTCAGTGAGTTTCCACTCCAGAAACCTACTGGAAAAAATGAAGCACTTATGAGCTGAACGCACACACGTTACCGCAGTCAATGCGTTCTAGTGTGCTTATTCAACTCAAACCCATCAGAAAAAATATTTAAAAAAACAAAAAAACAAGACCCTTCAAAACAAGTGCATCACGCGTTACCGCAGTCAACGCGTTGTTGCAACTTCCCTGTTAAGTCCAAAACTAGAAACAAACCAAGCCAAATAAGATACAAAATAATCGCTGTCTCTAGTGGCCCAGTTAGTGCCCACGGGCTCAATAGAATTTGAGTTGAATACCAAACAATCATCAAATGGTGTCAATCAATACCAAATCAGACGGAGTCATCAACAATCAAAGTATATTTCCCAAAATAAATAGGATCAAAACTCACAGAGTTGACATTTTGCAATCACCAACTAAATTATGGTTGCCTATTTAATAAATGCCCTTCAAATGTTCCCAAAATCAACTGGTGTTGCCCAACAATACCCGATTACATTCTAATCGGGTGCAATGTGGAAGCTACACCAATTGTTTTTATTTATTTATTTTTTTCAACTAAATGTAAGTGTTTTTTAATAAACACCAATCACTCAACCAAAATCAGATGGTGTCACTTGACACCACCAGACCACTATGTAATTGAGTGTAGCGCCGATATGTCAACACTCAAAAGAAATTGTTTATTATTTTTTTTTTTTCAAAGTAGACCCAAGGAGGTGTGTTTGAATAAACACTAAACTCTCAATCAAAATCAGATGATGCCACTTAACACAACCAGACCACAATCAAATTGAGTGCATCGTGGATATGTCAATACTCAAATCTCAAAATACCATCTGAGTTTATTGTAATAAACATCAAACAATCAACCACATCCACCAGATCAAAATCTGATTAAATATGGTACGAGTTTGTCAACATCCCACGACCAAAATATTGACCGTTTATTTAAACTCAAAATAAATTATTCCCAAAATACTGAGTGTATTTCAGCAACACTCACCCTTTTTACAGTGTAAGTCACCATTGAGTACACCATCAAGGTTTGCAGTGTATATTGACCACCACAGAATATGAGATCAATTCAATTTGTACAGTGTACTCACCAAATCAGAATGAACACCAGCAGTTTATGTATTCACTATGTAAACTCACAGGTAGCATTCAGCTACATGTAACACCTCACGAAAAGCCACGAAGTTAGTTGCCAAGCTGTGAGGATAAATCTTCACCAAGTCCAAAAAAAAAACTAGGTACCAATATATTAGCAAATCTATTGAAACATTAATTTGAATGTTCTATGCCATGGCTAGCAAGAATTTCAATCAAATGAGAGAAAATCCCCCACATCCAACGTAAGCACCAGCTAATCCCTCGCGCAATAGCTACCAGGCAATAGCCGGGTGAACTTGACAATGAAATTGGGTGAATTCCAAAAATTACTAAATTGAACTCTAGCCTTTAGGCCATAGATTTTCAGTGAATGTCCCACTCAAATTCACAAAAACCGACCACCGGAAAAGTCAACGTAGTTTGACCGATAATACAAAGTCAAACTAAATATTGCTATACATTTTAAGTCGACCACACCAGTGAAAAATGGTCAACAGAAATTGACAGTGCTATAGATAAGACAACCGTGCAAAACTATACCAGTGGCACAGCAAGAATAACCGCAATTTGTCAACAGCATGACTGATGAATCTACGTACATCACAAGGTCATGCAGTACATAACCCTGTACCCCAAACTCAATCACCGAACCGAAAGGAAATGACTAATCTGACCGCATTCAGTCACTAAAACTTCATCCCATGCTCAAAATCTTCTCCAAAACCCCCAACATTACCAACCCAATCACTGAGCACATAAAAAATATAATTATCATGGGACAGAACTATGAACAAAACACAAAAATACACATACGGACTCACAAACAGTACCGGTACACGTATGACAACACAAACATTAACATATAAACCATTCAAATATTGCACCTGTCAAAACCTTTATCCCAACTTCTAATCCTAATTTACCCTACCAAATACTACCTCTGAAAAATCAAAATATACATCAAAATTCACCAAATCATACAAAACTCTAGCTAAATCTAAGGTGTAATATTGAAGGCAACCAGCAGGCAAGTCTGCCGCAATACTGGCCGTCTAACCAATCTAAACAATTACAACCCTATTTTTATTCCCGAATGTAACCCTTCAAGTTAATGTCGTTGTTGTTCCAAATGAACAACAACAACGTATCAGTAAACTCGCAAAATTTTCAAAAGGAAGGCGAACTCAAGCGAAATGGTAAACTGGGGTAGGTCAAAATAACCCCGCTTCACTCGCGATAAATTATACCCAGACAAATATGGCAAATCAAGTCGATCTGACGAAAGAGAAGACTATCAAGGGTCCAATTTTCGTCACAACACACAGACTGTTTTTGGCTAAATTCACGAAACAATCATTGTCAAACTACTCCATATATTGCACAGAGCTTAAGAACTATTGCTGTATAATCTTTAGTTCACAACCAATGAAAGCCAAATCAATTTCATTTGGAAAATCCGCCATCGCGAAAAAACGTGACCATGGCGAAGAGAGAGAAAAAAAAATCAGAACTTCGCTGGAAGCTCTAATTTTCACAAAACCCCTTCACTAAAGTAAAACACTTCCAGTTTATATCGACCCAATCGTAAAAGAAAGCCAACAAGTTTGTCAGGACTCGGAAAATGAAGATTTTCACACGCAAATTTTCAAGAATGCAAGATGGCCGACGGACTTGGCATTGGACTCAGACCGCCATCCAGCGCAAATTTTTCAAAAAATTATCACAATTCTACGCTAGATACTTCAACTTCTGATCACCAATTGTAGCAACCACACCTACATGGATATCAGCCAGTATAGAAGACAGCCTTACCTGCCGGTTAAAACCCTGAGAGAGGCAGTCAGCAGGTCTTGTCAGTCTGAAGTCATGTCCTCCTCTGGCTCCTTTACCAAGCCCGCGAGTTACTCTGATTGGCTAATGGACAATGAGCGCCCTCTACCAAGGGGAGAACTCTATAATAAAGCACTCCCCTGCAACAATCTGACACTATTCGTTAATGGTCTAATTCTGGCAAGTGAGAAAACCTATTCTTACTTACTACTACTAGACGATACCGAAAATTTGCTTGAATAGCTGTTAGATACGCTGAGTCCGCAATTCCACGCCAGATCCAGGAAGATATGAAAGAAATTGTCATACATATTATGACAGTACAGAATAGCTCATCTCCACTATTTGAAATAGCGATAATGTTCAATTGTACCGTACAATATCTCTGGCGCTACGTTTCGTAACGGAGATAGGTCAGTTTAAATATTATGTGTTTTACATATCCATAATGTTCGACTGAACAATCACATCCAAAGCGTGACTGAGACACGCACTCTGGAAAACGACTTGGAAATGCATGTAGATAAAGAATATTGGTCAGTTGTTAGGATTTTGTTGAAAGAACATCATCTTGTCTCATCTTGTCTCGGGGGAATCATTGAACACTGTTGGCCGCTTCTTTCTTGTATTAATGATCTTTTTTATTTTTTTTTATTTCATACACATTTGGAATTGGTGCTGTCATACAAAATAGGTATTTCGATTATTGACGCGGAAATCATTTTATGGACGAGGGATGAATATTGAATTTGGGATCTGACACTTGCTTGTTATATATTTCATGTGCCAACAGTATTTCATAAGATTATATCTTTGCTTCTTATCATGAAAGTCATATGGGCGAGAGTTATATTGATAGATACACGAAACTGGGAATAATTATATTTCTAGAAGTCAACAAGACATTCACCCACCCCATGGTGTTTCAGTTGTACCGATGAGTCGGGTGAAATATACAGCCGGTCCTCCTTCTTGGCATCTCGACTTGGTGTATGCCTTCTTTGGAGGTCGGCACGTTCCGTTGCTGAAAAGGAATAAGCCACATTGTTTTATAGAGTTTACCTAAAACTGTGCAGTTTATCCAACTGGATGCATGATAGTTCATGTAAACCAATAATTTGAAAATATTCTGTATTTATATTGGAAAGATATCATCTAGTGTTGTTATTGCTTTTTTATTTTATACACATTTGGAATTGATGCATTCCACAAAGGTCTTTCGATTATTGACGCGAACATTTTTTTATGGACGACGGCTGAATACTGAATGTCGTATCTGACGCTCGCTTGTAGCGTGAACGCAAATTCGTAGACATGCTAGGCCCATATATCTTACAAAATGATACGCGGGAGGCGGCTGTACCACGGCCGACGCCCGTGCAAAAACTATGACTCGCGAACACAGGACCCCGGAATTCCGAGTATGAATTACTAGAGGCAATTTATGTCAATTTAGACTTATTTTTACTACCTCGCCTCTCCAGGCATGTCTAACTATTCCCCACACGTAAACGTTTATTGTTTTAACCCTATATGGCGTGGGCTCATTGAGACCTGTGCAGGACTGGGGCGGAGCCATTTTGACCCTCCCTCAGTCAATTATTTTTCTTATCCTTGAGATAGTGTTCTGAAAATTACCACACTATATTCTTGGATCAGGCTGTACCAGAAAATGTAAAAAATATCCAAGATGGTTGCTTTGATGGCGTCACAGTGACGGCATCTTAAAGCAGGGATTTTTGGTTGCATTTTAGGTCAGATTTTTAGATTTTTTTATGTGTTATCTGCATAATAAATTAGTAAGTTATAGTCTGATGTGAAATAAAATAAATTCTGACCAATTTTCTTTTGAAGAAAAGTAGGAATTTTGAACAAAAATGAAGAAAACAGCAATTTTTGGCACCTCACCTGGCCACCATCTTGAATTCAACCATGATCCTCTACTCGGTGGGTTATATATGCGAAAAGGCTCAAGATGACCCCAATATGATAAACTAAAAAGTCACAGAGGGTCAGCCTTCATTTTTTTGTAGTTCCGGAGATAGGGTAGGAAGTTTGGTAGGGTGGGCATAATTTCAATCAAATACGAATGGAAATTAATCCCAATCAACCTGAGTGAAATTCACTCAACTTGAGTTATTCTCCTTGTTACTATAAAGAGAGTACCACTGTGAACAAGCTGTGGTGACAAAGTGCCAAAAAATCACCAGTAACTTGGTCCCTTTTCCTACTGATCTTGTTTCGACGCAATCGATGATTTCAAGAAAACGTCACCACTAGCGATATTGTGCGTTCCGTTTTGACACTAACCCATACTGCTGATTTTCCTTAATGTCACCAGTGTTATCGTCCCCTTAAAATGATTATACTGGTGACGTTTGTAAAAATCAGCGTTTAGATGCCCCAAATGTGTTTCCGCTAGTGATGACAAATAAAGAAATCACCGATTATATCTGGGCGGTCGAACTTTGATGTCAAGACCCGAGGCAGTGGTAGAGATAAATGTTTGTGAGGCAGGACGGGTGTGTCTCTTATCGGCATTATCGGTGACGCGTAGACAACAGCGAGGTTTAACTATCCATATCTACTGTTACTGACCAACTATGAGCGGAACTCAGCACGAAGGGCTCAAACGTCCAGATAAGTTGTAGGTCTGATCTGTTTTGCCGAGTAAAGGTGTTTTAGGATGTAATCAGCTCAAGTTACTTTGAATACGAGAGAAAACTTGATGTGGAGTACAGTATGGCCCTTCTCTATATTCAAGGCATTCTAAATGTTTTATATTGGACATGTTTTATGTCACACCAATATGCCGGTATCATTAGAATAAAAAAAAACTTTGAAAACTTAGCATAGAAATATGGTAAGTCTTAAGATGAAACTAAGATGTCCTAAGATGTCCTAAGATGACAACTAAAAGTGTCTAATATACGGGCAGATATGGAATAAGTGTATATGTCATAATTAATGAAGTGTCGAAGGCATTAATACTGGGGATATTACAGGAACGTTCTATTCAACGCATATAATTCAGCATGTTGGTGTATAAATGTTTTATATTTAATACATATTAAATGTATTATGGATTAAGAATACTGATCAGCGATACGGATTTGATATTTTGGAACATCATGATGTCTTGCCGGTATCATTGAAAACTGTTGACCGCTTCTCTCTTGCAGGAAACAAGCCTATGTTTATGTATACTTTTGTCTTTTTGAATTTGGTGCTAATACTGTTATATGGAAATGGAATAGGTCTTTGGATTATGGACGCGGATATTCTCTAATGGACGACGGCTGGATTATGAATGACGGACTAGACGCTTGTAATTTATCTTAGGACATCTTAGTTTCATCTTAAGACTTACCATATTTCTATGCTAAGTTTTCAAAGTTTTTTTTTATTCTAAATCGAATCGTAGTAGATTGATATCTCAAACAGATTTGGTGTCTATAAATGTCGCGAACACACACCCAGTTATACGGGCAGATATGGAATAAGTGTATATGTCATAATTAATGAGGTGTCGAAGGCATTAATACTGGGGATATTACAGGAACGTTCTATTCAACGCATACCTGCATACAGTGGCATTTTCAAATTAACGGCGATATATCTTCCCAATGACATAATTCAGCATATTGGTGTGGGGTGATGAGATGGGGTATGCGGGAAGGGGAATGACTGGGGGAATTTACGCTGCTTCTTCTCATTTTAGCCCATCGAGTCAATGATACATTATGAATTTATTATATCAGGGTGAGGTTAGTTATCTAATCTAATCTGTTCATCATTATCCTATGTCGATAATTATCCAGATTGTTTTTCATGATATTAAATGTATTTTTGCATGAATATCACATATCTTCTATACGTGCGGCTCAGTAGATGTTTTCCTTGGTAAACTCACATTCCCGAGATAAATGAAATTAGTCCTAAATAAATGCAGCAGCAGGTGCATTTGACGCGTGACTCCAGGCTTGAATTTGCGGTTCATACTTTTGCACTTCCTCCAATGCATACAACAAAGGATATAGTTTTTATAAATGAAACCTGGACCACATTTGTAATTTTAACCCCAAGTTGCCAGAACTATAATCAGTGTAACATAGTAGTCCCTTCTGTGATAATATGATGCATGTTGAATATTCCCCCAAATTAAACCAGTTATAAATTGAACTGCAACAGGCTGTAGGCCTCGGGAAGAGATCAGATACATATGTCGCTGCTATCTGGTAAAATATGTTATCCACGGATTACCTTCAATTATAATTAAATAAATAAATATATACATATCATCAGCTTGGTGCGCGGGCATTTCCCCTTCAGACATTTTCCCCTGCGGGCATTTCCTCTCTTAGGACATTTCCCCCTCTCTGTACATTCTTGTACTTTGAACTCGTTCGAATGTGCACCAAGGTTGAAATATTGAAAAAAAAACACAATTTTGAATTTTTTTTTCTGTTTCCTATTTTTTGTTATTATTATTTTCTATAATTTGGCGTGATTAAACAATAGTATAAGTTAATAACTCTTGTATAACGTGTTCGCGTTAATTAATTATTTAGTGATAATGCATATCTCGGTTATAGTATAATTTTCTGTCTATATTTTGCACCATTGAATAATAGCACATGATATGCATGCAAGTTAACAGATTACTCATCTAATATCAACTACAGCTTGAGTCAGGATAATAAAGGTGCAAGGTTAGTTAAGTAGTACTTTAATCGGTGGTTTTAAAGACAAACAAAACAACGAATTTCCTCCTGAATGGTCAGGGAGCGCTACCACATATTAACTAAAATATGGTACCCAATACTTGATCCTATATATTCCTAACCTGAAATGCCTTCACCAAGATTTTACTTTTTGTAACCTGTTGTATTTTTGTTAATTTGGTTCTTAAACAAAATACATCCATGTCCGAAATTCTGGACGTTAATATCCCCAATGTCACACTCTTATCCGTAAAATCCCTACGCTATTGGAACATCTCACTTAAAAAACTTGAGGAAAAACGAACTCAACAAACAGCCAACTCTGGTCTTCTATAGCCAGAAAATCACATGACTCTGTCATTCAAAACACTTTCATAGCTGGCCATCGTTCAGTGAGAAACGGGGAAATACCGTTCGTCCTGCGTCATTACTTTGTTTATTATTATCAAATTTAGTTTCACCTCGAGTCGAAACACTTTCTTTATTGGCGTATTTGGCTTGGAATGCAGCATTCTCCCTGATGCGCAACTGTGTACCATCAGTTCGCGTTGTATCTGAATAGGACTTTCCAGATTCCGTTGTGAAAAAGAATCATTGGGCATTCTTCTAAATAAAATGCGAATAGAATTAACACTTAATGAAACTGTGAATTCCGTCAAATTGTGACAAATGCAATCACTCAATGTTACAGAATAAGGCAATCAAAATGTATCTGCAATGGGTAAAAGGAATATTTACAGTATACATACTCCGGGTGAATAATGGTTTTTAAAGCTTTATATATTTTTTTTGCATCTTTTCAAAATATTTTAGGAATGTAAAGACAACGGGAAATATATTGTCTGACCTAATGAATAGGCGTCTTACTCTTATCGCATGGGACTTCCCGCCAGAGGGGAAATCAAGCCGCGGATTACCAGTCCGTCAATTATGTACAGGCTCACGCTGGTTTACAGTCTCGCATATGTGATTAGTAATGGTACATCTCATAATTACTTCACGAACAATACCCGGCCCACAGTAACCTATCGCAGTCTGTTTGTTATGGTCCCTGCACTTAAAAAGAGAGATATTAAATACCGCTGAACGCGGGCAGAAATTAAATTCGAACTTAGATGTCACACCGGCTTCGTTGGTGCATGAAGCTAAAATAGATAAGAGGCACGACTGTCTCGGACGAGGTGCCCTGGCATGCCTGGCCAGCAGTACCGCCCGCCTTTGTATACGGAAGTGAATCATCTAACCTGCGCATTTATAATAAGTTTGAATTACCAGATACAAATTATGCGCAAAGCAAATATTAGGAAATGTGAAGTGATGTGGATTATGGTGATAGTTTTATAATGTATGGGCGATACTAATTTCCCTAATTACATCGTGTTGAAAACTGACTATCATTTTTACAATTTTCGAACATTTTAATCCATTTCGGTAATTTCCGCATTTCTAAACTTTACAAAAATGTGCAAGGATGTTCATCGCAATGGTAACGCGTGGTCAAAACGGCATGAGGGAGCAGTCGCTCGTTCGAATATAATCCACAAGTAAATAAATGGAAAAATCCCCATTTAAAATACATTAGGGATTTTGTCAAAATGTGAAAATTGGTCATTTTCAAGACAAAATAAATTCAATTTCCGCATTTCAAACATCTGAAACAATGAATCTGCCTATAAGGGAGAATAGATTTTTCTAAACCATCAGTTACCATATTAAGGAGCAATTAACAGGAAAGCGAAAAAATTGGTTTAGGTGAATGCCTGTGGGATAATCTCCGAGTAATCGTCAGGCCCCAATCAACAAATGCCTGAGCCATTCCCCAACAACGTCTCATTATGAACAGCTATATGCCAGTTCATCCATTACTAGCTGAGACGCCCTTGCAAACTGTCTAAATGTAATAAGTAAATTAAAAGAATAAATATAAATAAAACAATATATCGATATGCACTGTTGGATACCACGTATGGTTGGGTTCATGGCGATTTTATTTACACACGCACTAAATATACAAATGAGATGGTATTGTAAGGCGGGGTTTTTGCCCACAGCCAGCCGACTCATAGGAATGTACATTTCTTATCTCCATCTGTCAATCACAATGCAATGTACAGCTTGTCGTCGGCGGCAACTGTCGATCAACGGACTGAATGTTACGGTGAATCATGATGGCTTCACATATTTTTGATACCAAGCGTTATTATTTCGTCACGTTCTCGATTTTACATGCACATATTGGAGAATAAATATACAATCTAGGCGAATATATTGCCGTTGTAACAGGTAGCGACTTATCCTTCGATTTCAACGTTTGACTAGTCCGTGATGTCCACACGGTATCTTGTCACCGGTAAACAATATTTATTTCACTTTTAATCGGTTCATAATGATAGACTGAAATCTTATTTCAGATATACTGAATGTAAATTCCTTTTACAAAAATGAGAAAAATTGAAATAACTTGTCGAAGTCACACATATTGCCCACCTGGGATTCCAACTCGGTAAAAGAAAATTTCGAGGCGCTGGTGATCCAACGTGCGTATCCACTACACCACGACATACTAACAACTGTAACCGGCTATTTTGTCACTTTAATCTACTTACAAAAACTTCAAACGTTATGAATCATGACTTTTCAGTATGAAGGACTCCTTGGACCAAAAAGATCTTCGAGCAGTGGGGATATAATACTATATCACAACACCGGGTTAAATGGCGTTTTGGTCCAAGGGTCCCTTCACTTCCAAATGCGTGTCTAAAGGATTCGGTTTGGACCCTTTTCACGAAATAGCACAAGCTGCAGATTTCAGTTTCATGTGATAACTATAATCATAACGCAATCACACTAAAACTTTCACATATTGTGCAGTGATACTTTCTCTTGCCGTTACATTAAAACATAAGTATTTTTAGGATATTCTATTTTTTCGATTTCAATCTCACCACGTATAGGCCAAAATCCCGCCTTATCGTACCATCACCTTTCCTGCTAGTGCAAGCTAAAATAATGTACATGATATTTTTGCTTCAAACAGCATGTAAAGGCCTATGTCCCTCCTGGACGGATGTTCCAAACAACGATACACCCATGGTAAACTTTCATGATTAATGCATTGCTTGACATATCCGTTTTCAAGTATTAGCAGATTTTTTAATCAACAGACCGATAATAGTTTCCATTAATACGAACCAAATGTACATGCGGAGCTATTTGCTAGAGGACGAATGATTTAGTAGCCATAGTCTGTGTTTTTTACACATAGGCTTACTCCTATCAAAACAAGTGATTTGTTGTTGTTTTAGTCCGCCATTTCGACCTACACTAGCTAAGATTCATAGCGTCTTCCTTCCCTCACCGCTATGCCGACGACAAATACATTTCCCTGGTGGTAATTCGAACATCTCCATGTCGCACTTATTATTACCTTTGCGCCCTATTGGACCTTCATTAACTTGAGAAAATGGGCCGCCATGAATAAAAATACAGAAATGGCAGACTAAATGACCATTCGTCAGTCAAAAATTACTCACAGACGTTAAAATTATCCCTATGGAGCCTCAAAATCACCTGAAATCGAGGGTCAAGAAGATGGGTATTTCCGTCATAATAGACCCCGTGTATACAGGGGATGATGATCACAACATCGATTATGGTATTTTTATTCATGGCGGTCCCTTTTCTCAAGGTAATTATTTTTTATGGGTTCAATTCGAAGTGTCTAAGTGGGGAAATGTCCATTCTATCCATGTTATTTTGGGCTGAATTAGCAAGTAAATTATCAAGTTAGTTGCACTAATCTGTTGAGAACATAGTAGACTGAACAGATAGTACATGCCAATGCTCCGATTACGTTGTATCACGTAACACGATGAACGTGGCAGTTTGAAATGAATGTAAAGTAAACAAACTGGGAACTTGTCAATATTCGAGACACAAGTTGACTGGTAGATCTGAAGATAAGGGTGTGAGGAGTGATCAATGTGCATCTGCCTTCAAAATATATACCGATGTGAGCTGATACGGAAGGAGTGGAATACCACTGGTTGCAACTCTCCACTCCACAAATCATCACATTCGTGTGGTTGAAAGGAAACAAAGTTATTTTCAGTACTTTTATAATGGCGTCGACAAGGATGCTCCCCAAAACTATGCAATTACATCCTGCCCACAAGAAGCAACGGCACTCAGAGTTATTCATGGGAATATAATTCATGTGTTTGTGATAGATTGTCACAGTCCAGGATTAATAACCATGAACATGATTCAGGTTTTATACGCTACAAACACACAGTGCTACAAACTCACAGTGAGTAAGACGCCATAACAAATATGAACAGAAATGAGGCGTAGATAGTGTGTATATGAAATATGTATGTACTTGTACATCAAATGTCGGTTTAGTTGTGAGATAACAACCATGCAACCAAGCAATATATCCTCTACCATAATTGCCTCTGTGGTTGAAAAGATGAGGTGGTATATGGGGTGGTTTGTCTTGTTTAATACCGGGACTTCAACAAATTTTTTGAAGATTCAGGTAAAACAGAACGAAACAGAGTGGCTGTGTGTCTATTAGGCGTGAGGGGGGGGGGGGGCTGTCGTTCATGTACGAAATTACACAAGAAAAATGAAAATAATATGATAGGAGCCGTCTATTTCAACGAAATTTGGAACACCTCTTCCTCAATGTATAATCAACAAAATTACGAAATTTATCGAAATGTGCATTAAGACGATCAAGAAAATTAAAAATGTTTGTACCTGGTACCCAACAATGATGTGTCACCGATGTGATTGTGAGGCGATTTGAAAAACAAAATAATTGTTCGGTCATCACGTGACTCGTCGAATAGCCGTTCCAATGAGAATACGTGGTCCGTTCATTATATCGTAATTGTTACAAATTTAACGAAAACCAGTGGCGGAGTGCAGTGGGCGAAAGGTGGTGTAATATATGGCAATGAACTTTTTTTCTAAATACGGAAAGGACTCTCATAATATTAATACCTCCAAACCAACATTACTGTGACAAACCCACTTCAGCCATTTTTTGTTGTAACTGTGCGTGTGTGTGTTCGCGATAGTTATAGACACCGAATCACTGAAAGACATCAAACAACGACTACGCTTGGAGAAACAAAATCTGAAGAGTATGTACCGGCCTAGAATTTTGAAAATTGGCCAAAGATAAATTTAACGTATGCTTGATAAAATAAATTCAGCATGATTGGATGGTATAATGGGCTACAATGAAACGCGTCCCCGTCACCCCTTCCCACCTCGCCTCCTCACCCCTCTCTAATTCTCCTACTTTTGCCACTGGGCAGAAAGAACCTCTTCCCCCTCCGCCAATTTATAAACGTCGTAAATATTCAGTAGGCGATGCCGTACTACACCTCAGGTTTGCGCTGCTATTTCAAGTTAAATGAAATAATTTCGTCTTAGCACAGCTTTACTCAGCAAATGAGATGCAATCCAGACCGTATCTGTACTTACGAACCCTTCTTGCTGATTTCCATTCATATTTGGTGATTAGCAGCAGATATGGATAGTTAAACCTCGCTGTCGTCTGCGCGTCACCGATAATACCGATAAGAGACTCGCCCGTCCTGCCTCACGAACATTAATCTCTACCACTGCCTCGGGCCTTGACATCAAAGATCAACCGCCCAGATATAATCGGTCATTTCTTTATTTGTCACCACTAGCGGAAACACATTTGGGGCATCTAAACGCTGATTTTTACAAACGTCACCAGTATAATCAGTTTAAGGGAACGATAACACTGGTGACATTAAGGAAAATCAGCAGTATGGGTTAGTGTCAAAACGGAACGCACAATACCGCTAGTGGTGACATTTTCTTGAAATCATCGATTGCGTCGAAACAAGATCAGTAGGAAAAGGGACCAAGTTACTGGTGACTTTTTTGGCACTTTTTCACCACAGCTTGTTCACAGTGTACTGAGAGGTCATCACACTTCGTCTGTCAGTTCACTCAGTGGGACAGTGTATAGCAAGTGCAATGATGTTCTGAGAAATCTCGTTATTCTCATATTTCAGCTGAAGGCTAACTGACAGATATGTTACGGTCCGTCAGTCGTCGGAGAAATCGGTTTGACCTTGATCGACATTAGACAGCCGGAGCAAAGCTAAAATGCCCCCAGGACGGATTGTCTCCCCTATATGATGTAGCCCAAACTGGGCAGAGGGCGTGCGGGGGCACATATAAGATATAAAAGGAGGCGGTAGTAACATGGAAGGAGTCATCTGTGAGTGAATGCGTCCGTGCCGTGTGATATGATCGCAGAATTGGTGCCTTGTGACTGTAGGATTTGAGAAAGGTGAACACAGTAACGCAACATCATAGGGGTAATGTTCTAGTTACGCTGTTCTCCTACGCTCAGATTTTCCTATGTACTATTGCTATTGAAAATTAGGAGGACATCATGTTTCAGGGGAACAGATGACACTTCTCATACCAGACAAGGGAAAACATTAGAGTTGCTTGCCAGCCAAGCACAGTTCATCCCAATTGCATTCAGACTCATTTTCCATGTTCCATTTCCGTTTTAAGGGCAAATCCAAGTGAATCATTGTTTTTGCTAATATATCTGATAGCCGTCTTCAAACACTGCAATATCTCAAATCTGGTTCTTGCACTGAAACTCTGATTTTACCAAATATTTCTACAAAAAAAAATTGTATTTGGTCAATATTTGGGGCACCATATCTTAATTTTGGGAATAAGAGTCCCCATATATAGCCCTATCAGTGACAAATGTGAAGCCGTTATAGTGTTCAGTTAGCACTTGATTTTCTTTTTTTATTTCCTGTAAGAATTATTACACATTATAGAACACATCTACATAATGTGGAGAGCTTTTCTTGAAATAAATATTTTGAAAATAACTGGACATACTTCTTCCCCATACATCTATTTGAAGTTGCAGGCATAAATTTCCAAAATTGAGATCTGGTGCGCTGTCAAAATTGACAAAAAAAAATGAATTGTTTTCCATTGTAATGTTTTGCATATACAGTCACAAGAATCCAAATAATATAATGCTAATACAAAGTTTCAGATCTCTATTGCCAGTCATTTGCGAGATATTTCAATTGTTCATGACTAGTATAAGTCTATTACAACAATAACCTAATTTGATTTTGACCTTAATATATAGTCATGTAAACTTGCGTATATTGTACGTACATAGTACCGGTAAAGTGCATGTTGAATGTTCCGTCAGGTCCCAGGTCGTAGTACCGCACTCTCGACTGTGTTTGACCCCCGATTTCTCGGTAATGTGGTGTCCTAAACACTTCGTACCAGACTCCCGACATCTACGAATAAGTAAAGATAAGTGTTGTTCATGGAGAATAGACCTGAAACCTGATAACGTTTTATACCTCACAACGCTAACACCAGAGGAATCCTAATTCATTCTCAACTAAATACTATACTACATGTTCACAGTCGTATGTTGAGATATGATGGGCTCGTATTAAGACGAGTCAGGCTGACTTGTGCCGCGAGAACGTCCGTTTTGAAAATAGAATGACGTAGTCCTACTTTCGGTTGCTTCGTCAGGGAGGTGCTGGAAATGCTCGTCCTGGCGTCTGCAATAAACACCACGTGGGTTACGTCAACCAATGACTGCCCCATCTTTCGCCGGCCACCATTTGGCAAGTCATACGATGTCGTACTTGTTTGGAATTTCAGTTTTTACAACCCGTCCTAAACGTTGTGGATGGTTTTCATGTTGTGTCTCGAAGTCGAGTTCTTAACAGTAGTAGGAAATGTATTAAATTGATAGCATTTCTGAAATGCGTGAATCGCCCATTTAAGACCGAAGATTATCGGTATACGATCAAGTAAAAGATATCACTCCATAGTGAGAGATACGCTAGATCTGCAACCCATCTTACAGATGTTGTAGCGGCCCCGAATGTACTCAACAAGTAGATATCGAGTTTCACACAACTCAGTCAGACGCTTCAAACGTGGAAAGGATAGCACACGACAATGGCATGAACTCTAATATTAATGACTTGTGAACTGCTTTCACATAATTAATATCCATATCAAGTGACACGATGTCGGTTAAGCAGTGTCCTCAGATTTTAAAAGTTCTGCGTGTAAAATGTAAGGAATCGTATTACGATATATCAATGGATGTCTGTGATAGCGTATGCTCATATACCAGCTTGTCCCACTACCTCCCTTAAGCTACTTGTTCCCTCGCTGATCCGTACCGCCAAATATTCCCATATTTCCCAATAGGGGTGCTTCAAACAACCAATTACCGAGGACCAGTGGTAATCGATTTTATAAACGACAATTTGGACATTGTTCACCTCAGTCACCGAAATCAAAGTAACAGAGTTCAGATTACATGTTGTTAATTTTACGTGCCACGATTTTTTTTAACAACTTTATTTTGTGATATCAAATGTGCTAGCAGCCTCACACATTACAAAATAAATATATTTATCCCACACATCGAATTTGTCAGTTCGTGTTCTGTCTGCAGTGTCACGTGTCCAGATACCAAGCAGCATTAATTTGAGGAATTCGACATGAACCAACAATTACTGCAAAGCGATTGGATAACACAGATAAAGCGCCTCTAGTGGTCAATATATTAATATCATGCTGTTTGAATCAGCGGGGGAACAACGTAGTGAAACAGTATACAGATATTGCATGCTGTGAGGTGTGATATCACGATTTTTCAGCTCGAGAAGGTGATGTTCAACGAGTGCGAACATCACCTTCGAGAGCTGACAAATCGTGATATCACACCTCACAGCATGCAATATCTGTTTCATTATACCGAAAAGACCCATAAACAATACAAATAGGCGTGCTGTCTTTTTTATCCATGATTTCGGCAAAATCTTCATCAGTTCGTAACGTAAAACGCTTTCACTGTACACGCCATCATGATTACAGCGAAATGAAAAGATGCTACGAAAGAGTCTGTTCACGGGCGATGACTGCACGAGACCGTGTGTCATTGCCTCTGCCGTGTGTCGTCAGCGCGTGATCGTGTGATATCGGCGCGAGATCGGGAGACATCACATTAACGAGCTGTTTTTCATAAGACACCGAGAATTGCGGAATATCACGTGATGGTGTCTCAACCAATTAAAATAAACGAATACACAGTGATGTATAATAAACTGATATATGAGTGTAGTGATACCAGTACACGTAATAAACAATTTCATTTGGTTTACTACTGCGAACAGCAGCAGCGCTTTTTGTAAGAGGGGGATGGGCTGGGGGTGAAGATAGATATTCGCTAGATAATGACGAAAACAATGGGGGAAATAATGTCTTAGCGCGTGGCGATTCTTCAAAATGAGTATTTCAAATAAGTCTCAGGGATAATTTTGCACTTTCCTGACAAAATTGAAATAGATTCGAGGCGCACATTTATCAGAAACAAAATAATGATATTTGGCCTAGCATGCATGCCTTAGATATATCATGTTGCATATATACGCCCAAAAAGACCGATGGCGACTGTTTTATATTCGTCTAAAAAAGTTCTGAAAAATCTTCTCTTACCCTCTTCACATCGACGTCATATTGAGCTTCAATGTGTTCGACCAAAGGCCCAGCGGCATCGGATGTCCTCTCAGTTTGGTTCACCACTGCACCGTGGTTAAAGCCCAGCAGCACCAGACAGCAAACAGCCAATAGTGTCTTCATTTTAGCAAAATTTGTTTACAAATTGTAATTTATAACGCACTGTTTGCAAATAAATTTCGTTGCCGTCGGAACTAACAAGGTCAGCTCCGAGGTTCTCTCTTTACCGTTTAGTATATCGGAATATACCCTCCTTCAGACATGCAGCCTGCATTGATGCCGGTCAAAGTGCGAAGGACAGTAGAGTCTGGGTCAGCATTTGTGAAGCCTCCGACCTCCATATTAAATGAACTGTTATTCGATCCGTCCAATTGGTAACCTACTTCATCGCGCTTTAGATATGATCGGTGGTCTGCGGTGGAAAACTGTAACGTATATCTCGCTGTCGCCAGATCTATTTGTTGGTTCAATTTATATCAGTTGAAAGTGAGTATGTCTGATGCCTTCTCCCAATGTCAGAGTTTGTAACTGGATCCTCCTAAACTGAAATATGCGTTAAGGCAATCTACTTCTTCTCGGCCGTAATGTGGAAGGTTTCGAAATGTCACACTGTAAATCTCGTGTTGTGGAGTAGGAGCACGATTTTCGCGGTCTAATATACGTGGTAGGATCTCATTTTCTCGGCGCCATTTTCCGTGCGGATTCCAGCTGATGGGGTGTAGCTTTGGACCTGGAATGTGAGAAATTAGCAGATGAATGACCATGGGTAAGAACAAATCTGAGGAACCCAGTAGTTCTGAGCCAAACTAAGCGAAGTTCACAGATTGGCATTGCAAGCCGTTTCTCTTACTCACCAAGTCCATCAAGGTGGTGTGAAAAGACAAATGTTTATACAAGCAGCAACAGCATACACGAAGGAAGAATCCCGCCCAATGTCATATATAACTGCAACCAGATTGTCATGTGTGAGCGTCGACTTCCTTGGCCGATTTTCGTTAAGTTGTTACTGACACGATTTTGTTTTCCCATTTTTGAAAATTATCTATCATAGACTCCGTTGCTGACATTCCTGTCTCATTATTTAGGCCACGACCATTGAAGCCACACCAGCCGGACCTTCATCATTCTCATCATCACCATCCAGACCGTATCACCGCTACAATCTGCGCTGTGACCGTTGTTCTCCGTGTTATCGGAAAAATTATACCAGTATTATACGCGTCTAGACAGTTATTGTGCTATTCATTTATACGGAACTGTCAGTGTGTTACATTGGATAGTGCGATCCATTCAATAGCTATTTGCATTCGTTCAACAGATATTCTGATTCATTCAAACAGTTGCTTTGATTCATCCTAAAGGTTATTGATTCATTCAACATTTATTCTGGTTCCTTCCTTCGGAGTAAGAAGTGCATTTTTTCAGTGATCCTTTGTTCACCGTGGACAGACAATGTGATTGTTTTTAGCAACTACTTCAACCGTTATTATGAATCATTCATTGCAGCAAGAAGGGATATTCAACTGAACCACACGCCATTAACGTTTTAAGTTTGCGTATTGTCTGGAACATGAACTGTTAAAATGATGTCATAGCGAACCACATACGTAGTTGAAACTGTACACTTTATATTGTTACAAAGGACTCCTTGCATCAGTAAATAAAACCATCCCTACTGAGGTGCACTGGTTTGGTGAATCGCCCCCAACTTATACGTACAAATAGACAACCAAGTATACAGTCGTTCTGCGAAAAACGGATTTCTTTACATACAAGAAAATTTTGTATGAGCAGGTAAAATATGTTTAACAGTCATATGTTTCATTTATTGGCGTCTTTCCGGGGAAATTCTCATCAGACAAAAATATCATTCCGTTAACCAAAATCATTCCAACATTTCGTTGACAAGGATAATATATCTGCCTGAAATGTTATTTTGGTAATCGCAATCATATTTTTGTAAAGTTAATACAACAAAATATCGTTGAGAGCGATTTGGTGAAAATACATTCATCACTCATCAGGATAATGTGAAGCACGCAAGTTTCGTGATTGCAGTGTGACTCAGTGGTAAGATCCTGGTTTTATAATGCGGAGTTCTTCAAATGTTGCCGTGGTGTGTTTCACATTCTGTTAGTACGCATGAAGAAATCACGTTGAAAATATATTATCGTTTATTCAGATACTATGAATGCACCACAATGAATTGATCTTTCTCTTTTCATATTATATAAACGAATCTTCTTTGAGCTGAAAATCAGGACAACATATTCGTTTTGGCTATTTATGCTGACATTAGTGTGAGCTATGTTACAGATGTATGCTTCCCAGGTACTTAGTTTTCAGCCGAATGCGAACCATCAACTGTTTTAACTTAGAATGTCAAAAGAGTGCGTCCAACAGTTGCATTAAATAGAGCAAAATGCGAGTTATTCACCAAAGAAAACTAAAGAAAAACGACACAAAATTAGGCCAAACAAGAAAATTGTCCGTGACACAACACTACTGTTTGTTTCAAAACAGCCAATCAGGAGAGATAAGGCGCTCTTCTCCAAGGGTTTCTCTTAGCTTATCCGATATAAATAATAAAGCCCGGGACTAGTAGCCTTGTGAATGCCATTGCACTAGCTCAATTTGTTCATATGAGCTAAATGATTGCTGGCATATAGTATATCACATCACAGTAATGATTGGATAACCATTCATCAAGCAGAGGACCAGCTGTCAAAATGTCGGAATCGATAAAGCGAATATATGCGTCTGACGAACCAGACGTATTTATCCAACAGCAGTAGTCTAAGAAAACCACTAATTTGACTAAATATGCCGTCAGAATATTGCATCAATTTTATGCTGAGAGAAGCATGAACGACCAGTTTGAGAAGTTCAAAGTATGTAATATATTAGAATAAATTTTAATAGACGTGAGAATACACAAAGTTATCATATTACAGAATACGCTTCCCTCGTTCGGGCACTATTCTTCCCTCAGCAACACTATGCCCGCATTAACAGCCAATAATAGGTAGTTATACGATTGAAAACGTTTTAAATTCAATGGGGTAAAATATCGTATCAGTGCTGCGGATTTGAGCATTTAAAAACAGTAATGATGTGTTTTCTGTACCGCAGAATCTATTGAAGCACTCCCATTCAAGAAACCATTTTATATTCATTATTTAGCAAAGTGAGTTTTGCTGCTATGATCCTCTTAAGATTTGTGATGCAAAAAACATTTATCCATAATGTCCTCTCCAGTAGTGAGATACATATATCAAATAATTGTGTCATGTAACTGTGCTGTATTCGACTGGACTGGGGAACGCCTTGTGTCATCCTATTGTGCTGCGGCGGACCACTGTCCAACTGCACACGATGACAGTCATGTATTATACTTGCGAAGAGGTCGAACGATGGCAGATGTTTCAAAATGGATATATTGGTATCATGATGCAATAGGTCGCTTAAATTTAATTTGTGTTTGATGAAAGTATTTACTCGTAATTTGAGTCCATTACCAATTTGTAAGACATGTAAGCTAAGATCTAAGAGCATGTCTAGAAGTCATAGGAACTAAATCAACTGGATGCTGTAGTATGATCTTAGTCGACGCTAAGCATGGTACTGATCTTTCATCATCCAGGGATATTTCTCCTAAACTAGACCCTCACATATTCCATATCAGTAATGATCTTGTATCTACTCTGAGAGCATGGGATGTAATGTTCAGACAGTATTCATAGAACACGGTATTATTTGACATTTCTGTTGATGATACTTTCTGGTGTAACATTCCATGAATTGAAATGTAGAACAATTCAGCTCTTGAACTAAGTAGTGATATTAGATCGTTTGTTTTGAGGAAAATAGTTTCATTCTTTTCGAGACAAATAACGGTCTTCGTGATAACAGTGTAATAAGAACACTAATATTTTCACTATGCAAACGACTGATTTTGACAACTAGATTCTTTGTATGACAAAATAGGATTGGAATAAATGCTAGTAAACAGAACAGAAAATAACAGTAGTTTATTATCAGAATAATGGTCTAATTTATTACGGAAATATATTAAATAAATTATCATTTTTATTGCTATGATATATGATAACAAGATATTATTTTGCTATGAGAACGTCTGAATGAGAAAAATAAAGTGTTTATATCATAGCAATGCAATTAGAATATTAGGTTTATTCGTTACAGTGCAATAGATTATTGTTTTAGGGAGAACAATATAACCTAAACAATTTTTTTATGGTGAAGACTGAAGCGCTTGGTCGGAGTCGGATCTCATAGTTATTTGTTCTGAACACGAACTTGCATTCAATAAGAACTTCCTCGTTTCGGCCGTTAATTAATATCTGGCGGTCACAGAGTTCATCATTTCCAAACAGATGACTTAATAGGGCTATTACATCATGGCTCTGAAATATTTGTATCTAATACCGCTCAAGCCTGTGCTAGAGGCCTTGTGGTCATGTCAATTCAATTTATCCACATGCACATCTTTAATCAAAGCGAGGCTGGAATACAAATCATCACGGGGATTACATTTGGTCCATGTGATGTTTTAGAAATATGCACTCAGTATATTTATCTGTTGGGTCATAAGACCTATGGTTAGTCCCCCGGCATAGTTTTCCACCACCCTTTCAATGTTGCGTATAATTGTGGATGTTAAATACATCGTCCAGATTAAATGCAATTTAAGAGTAAATAGACGTTTTTGACGATGGTGTGTTTATACTTAATTCTTTAACCAGCATCTGGTAATAGTAACATTAACATATGAATAGCACATGTTATAGATCTTTGTCTGATGGGACTATGACGAGTGAGTGAGTAGTAGGGTGTAACGTTGTTTTCAACCTTGTTTCAGTCATATCACGACGGTGCCTACACGTGCCAGAACACGAGAGTGCTCACAGTTCCTATTACCCTGGACACTGATCAGCCCAGCCAGTCCAGCACCCGGAGACTATCACTCAATAACATACTGGTCCAGTGCAGTCGAGGGTATTTTCTGGTCGGCCGCCAGGCTTATTCTTCTCGGCTCTCTATATTTAGGCCCCTTCATCGTGAGTGTTTTTAGGTCTTTATCACTCACTCTATCGAAGTTATCAGTCACAATATGTTTGCATGGTATATAGATGAAGTTCGACGACTCAAAATCATAACTATCGCCTCCAGACGTATAAAGTCAGTGAAACCAAGTAAATCACACCTCAAACATCACACATATGATGTTTCACCTAGCCAGTTCATCCGTAATATATGTCATATTTGGACAAAATGATGTGATATTTTCGCATACATTCGAGTTGTGGTCATTCACACTCTTCCATCTATAATTCAATCACAGAGACTATCGATGATGTACAAGCGTGAACACTACAGACAGGAGAGATAGCCTGTATTTCTATCGTGTGCATTGGTGTGTTGGTGAATTCAAGTTTGACGTTCGTGTAATGTTGGATGTTTGCAGCTTCCTATCGGTTAGGAACGATGACCGATTCGGCAAGGAATTATGAACTTGGCCTGAGTATAGTCACAACCGTGATGATAACCACCAAGTCCAATAAATTGGGTCACCAGTCGACTGGTAACATTTGGTAAAACTCCGATATCTCTAACCCATATCATTGTCCGTAGATATTTCCTCTTCCGGAGTCGCATGCGCAGCCGACTCAATGGGTGAATATTGATCTAACAGTCACACCGGTGATGTATCATTCGAAGATTGATCCTTCAGACATGCAGATTGATCCATCAGTCACGCCGGTGAAGCATCACACGAAGATTGATCTATCCGTCACACCGGTGATGTATCGCCTGAATACTGATCCATCAATCATAACTGTGATGTAGCCCATAATAATTGATCCATCAGTCACACAGATGATGCAGCATATTAAGTTTGATGCATCACATATTTATTATGATTCAGTCAAGCCGGGGATGTGTCGCATGAGGCTAGTTCATCTGTCACACCGATGATGTTTCACATGACCATTGATCCGTCAGTCACACCAGTTGTTCTTCCCTTTCCGTTTCTGGACAGTAATATTCCAGTGGGACCTGCATATGGCGTATACATATCTCGCCTAGTAGCATTTGCTAGACCCTGTGTTAAATATGCCGATTTTAATCAACGTCACAAAACATTGTTGCAGAAACTTATAAAACAAGACTATTCCACCAAGCGCCTTCACTCAAAGTTTCTCAAATTTGGCGATACATATCGCATGCTGATAGCAAAATACGAATGTAGCGTGCAAGATCTATGGCGTTACGTTTCGTAACTTGTGTCTAATTCCGCTTAACCCGGGGCTAGGGGCCGTATGAACCCATGTACTTCAAGATCCTCATGGTGCTCATATGAACAGTCACAATCAAAGCGTGACTGAGATACATCATTCTCTAGATAACGACTTTACAACGATTATTATGGATTAAGAATACTGATCAGCGATACGGATTTGATATTTTTGGAACATCATTATGTTTTGTCGGCATCAGTGAAAACTGTTGACCGCTTCTCCCTTGCAGGAAACTAGCCTATGTTTAAGTATACTATGGTTGTCTTTTTGAATTTGGTGCTAATACTGTTATATGGATATGGGATAGGTCTTTGGATTATGGACGCGGATATGCTTTAATGGACGACGGCTGAATTACGAATGACGGACTAGACGCTTGTATTCCTGACGCTAACATCCTAGACACCGTTAACGAAAAGATGAGAGCTGGATTGGTCGATGAGTCATTGCGTTCATCTACAAGTCTTCCGAATCAATGGTAGCTACTGCCTATAAACACATAAATGAGATCTGCAACTGTATAGAGATATCTATATCTCAAGTTGTTTAACCTGCCATCCTTCACAGACCGTATCCACTGCGTACCAATGAAGAGAATGTTTCTGAAATGCATTAATGCGAAATACAAAGCTTGATGTGCCCGGCGGATTTCTGGTAGATGTCCTTGAATAAAGTACAGACGGCTCTTGTTGCCTCCTCATAAATATTTATCATTACGCGAATATCCATATCCACAGACTTCTTGAGCATGCTGGGATTTGTTTCCATATTCACAAAGAACCGGGTTACGATTTGTCGCGTGGCATAAACGTTGGTTATTCCGCTTTGTGAATTCTTCAAGGAGTTTAATTCAGTAATTCATGGTTTGCAAACCTCCTACCTGGAAGAGCTTTCATCTGTTGTGATTGAATTACCGAACGTGACTGTTGCCGAACGGATAAGTTTCAACTCCAAATAATGATCTAATAAAATGAACGTATTGCAGCACGCACAGAATATTAAAGCCTTTCAATGTATTACGTTTCGCAAACATATGGCTCTCTGCGTCCAATTAACCCTACCTGACCTGGGGGGCACTTTTCACCCCCCGAGCAGAGAATCATGGGTAAATTCAAAATGGCGACCATGTGGGGTTTTGAGGTTTTTGCCATATTTCTTCAAAAAATTCAGCATGTGGATTCAACGCGATTTTACTGAAACCATATGTCTTAGCCTCACCAAAAACATCCCCTGATTTGTTCCCCCTCCCTCCCTTCCCACATTAACCCTACCATGCCTGGGGGAGAAGGGGGGAGGGGTCAAAATGACCCCTTACCAAACTTGTTACGATATCTCCGGAACGCCAGAAAATGGAGAGCTGAAACATCGTGATATTAGAGGTTATCATATTGGGGTCATTTTGAGCCTATTTGTATAACCTCACGAGCAGAGAATCATGGGTCAATTCAAAATGGCGGCCATGTGGGGTACCAGAAAAGTGATGTTCTCGTCATATTTCTTCAAAATTCTTGCTTTTCTGTACGGAATAGTGGGTAAAACTTATTTTATATCATATCAGATTATAATTTACTAATTTATCATGCGTTTTTTGCGAAGAAAAAACAAAATAAAAAAATCGAAGATTTTGACCGGAAAATCGTTCAAAAATGTTCTTTTTGAAAATGACGTCGCAGTGACGTCATCATGGCGGCCATACTGGGTGTTTTACATTTTCTTGTAGAGCTTGACCCAAAGATATAGTGTGGTAAGTTTCAGCCCTCTAGCCTTAGCGATAGCGAAAATATATAGGGGGCACTTCACCCCACTCTCCCAGGCTGCGGTACACCCCAAATCGCTCAGGCCAGATAGGGTTAAATATTTAATACGTAATTCAACGTCGACATGTCACACGCACGTTTATATTAGTGTTTGTTTACCGCAAAGAATTGACTGGCATTTAAATCTGTCATCGCAAAATCATCCATTTGTTAGGTGCGATGCTGTGGTGTCATGGTTCTCCGGACTGAAGATGACCAGTTTTGGCTGTAGTTGTTAATTTGTAAGTATTAAATCGCCTAGTTATCATATATCAGCCATATTTTGAAGATTGTTTGTATATCGGACTTCGATACTACGACATTTTATGAACATCCCCGTTCATTCTTGGGAGACTTCAGTAATACTCGTTAATGCCGATGTTCATGTATATATTAATACATTTATATTTATTGTCAACCAAAACGACTTGCAAGGCTTCTAAATTTTAATCTATTTACAAAAGTGTCAAATTTCGCCGGCTTTAAATTCCCTTCAATGATCTGTTATACTGAGTCGAAAAAAAATAATAATAGAACATATCCATTATTGCATTGCTCAGTGTCTAACGGTCTATTCACGCGGTCTAACATTTCCCCCGGTTAAAACAGAACTCAACACCGGGTTATAAACAGTAGCATCATTAGACATGCACACTGTTATATTTGAGGATGTTGAATACATATTTTACTTTCATTAATATTATCGCCTGGGTGACTCAAAGTGTTCAATCCTTCATATGAAGCTGATCAGTTTTACTTCAAATTGAGGATATCATTCCTGGCATGTTTTTTTGATAGAGTTGCTTGCATTTCTCATTAGTAACATCTACGTTAACTTTGGGAACACGATATACCAATAGCATACAGGTATTTTAGTATTCCAATTCTTTTCAAATTCCGATCCTTTCACGAACCGTATCCCCCTTTACAGAAATACAGCAGAAATGTCCGTTCAACGTGTTTATATAACTCACCACTCGGTGGATGTTTGTTACTAGATCCTGTGTGAAATGTGACAAATTCATTCAACGTAACATTTTTGCATGAATTGATCATACAGAGCTACACAAGCAAACGCCTAAATTTAAATTCTGCGCTAAGTATCACATACTGATAGCAAACTGTAGAAGAGACTGTAGTGCAGGACTTACATATAACATTAGGATGTTTTTTTACTGCAGCAAACAAAATACGGGCTGCTGAAGTGTAGACGGAACGCAAGATAGATCACGTCCTGTAAGTAGTCAATCGCTGTTAGTATAAGGAATTTGGACAGCTCCAGGTCATTATGAAACGACAGATGGATAATACAAATAGGGGTATCGACAAATGTGTCGGTCTGAATAAGGGGAACAAGGATAGTAAGGCACGTATGACGCACTGTAGTTACAACACATATGTGGGAAGAGGTGTCGACATACTGACAGAGCTACATGACTTCACAGTATAGCCTTCTGTTTAACCTATTCTAAAGCACATACCCAGAATCTTACGATTCGTGGTGTGTGTTGTATCTCAGCTATGCTTTTATTGTACCTGTTCATGTGGCAACTTGGATGACATGACCACGCGGCCCCTAGCACCGGCATAAGCGGTATTAATTCTAAGAGCTATGATGGAAATGCTCTGACAACTCGTATATTGGTAATTCATGAGCTGTGTCGCTGTGACAACTCGTATACTGGAGATTGGTGAGCTGTATCGTTGTCAAATGAAAATGACGGCATTTAACACGAAAGACTAGTCTGTAATGCCCGATGTCGACCCAGCATCAACTTCCCACATATGCTATACAGTGAGAGGTGTTTGTGAAATTCAGTAATATAACTCAATCAGTGCAATAAGTGAATTCTGAACTGTCATATGGTTTGAATCTAAATACAGGATTGCCATATGGTTGAATATGAGAATTAAAATGTTATGATTAAACTGAAGCAAGATATAACAATGCAGTCTCCCTTCGTTCGTACTATAATTCAAGCCATTCAATGTCTCGTGGGATTCGACGGGAATTCGCCCTTCGATATGGTAAATAATACTAAAATCTATATTTTTCCCAAGTTATTTATTTTATTATATTTTTTCTTGAAGTAATCCTACATGACGGACTTATCTTGTACAGTACTTGCTAAATATTCAATGTTTCTGTGTGCTGCACGGTGTGTCAAACCCTTGTGGGATATTGGTATTGCCTTGGTAAAGTGTTGAGTTGAATATAGACTTATAATGGGAGTTACAAACTCTAGATAGCTGAAAAAATGTTGAAAGAGACGTTAAACCCTATTCACTCACTCACTCCTTACAAACTCTAGTGTTTTAACTAGCGTGAATAACAATTTCCTTAAATTCAAAACGCCAGCGGTTGTCTGTCTACTGCTTTGATAAGCAGGAGCGGTAACCCAGGGTACACACTGGAGAAATAATAAATGATCAAATAAATGTTGTGTCTGCCATAAACAATATTTAAGGCAAAATTTCCCCCTTTTTAGTTGCTTCAACCATCCGTGGAAATTTGCTGGTTGTTGCTCGTGTGAACTCAAACATTCACACACGAGTTACGCTGTTACAGCTTTGATGTAAGAGTACAAAGTCCTCTATCAGGATCTATTCTCATGGCACTGTGTATATAAGACGAACCCTACAACTCGATGGTACATTGTTGATTCATTTAGCTTTTCTCAGTGCCCCCTTCCCCCTCGTTATGTACCACATTTTGAAACCACGTTCCGTATTTCAGTCACGGAACGAAATTAATTGTATATGACATGTGAGGGTATCGTGTTGCGTTGTTATACCTTACTTCAGCATACCCATACAAGTATAATTTCATTGCGTGGACTACGTGCACTTGTAAAACTCTCAAGTTTATTTCGTAAATTGAAGTAAGGTATGACCACGCAAGTTTAAATTCTTGCATTTACATTAAAAACGTTCTTACATTTATTTATTTATTCTTTCTAATCACTCGTTTACATACTATGTTCAAGTTACACATATACTCCGCTACTATACTTACATGCCATGTGGAAATTACATCGGATAAATATGATGCTATATATGATCAGTAAGATATGTTGATTTGCTATCGGTAAGAGATATGTAACGAAAATTTTATTTGATTTTATATTATTCATGTTATGTATTAAATATTTTACAGTATTTGCCGTTTGTCAGGCGCACTCTGACACTACTGTAAGCGGTCCTGGATATTAGGATGTAAGCTTGTACAATTATTTGGATCCGGGCTATTTGCTGTGTGAACATGCAGTCATCCAGACCATGAAGCTAGAAAGACGGTTTGAGTTAAGAGATAATTACCTGTGTAACGTCTCTCAATAAGTCACTTTAGTCAAATTTGTAACTTAATAGAACATTACTCGAATATAACTAATCGCTATTGGCACAGCACATATCATGGGTCAATGCAGGTCATTCGCTGACAAACCGTCTTCACCGAGTTGTAAAACTAATTCATACTCATTATTCAGTTGATATCTTGAAAATCTGTTCCAATACTGTAAGTAATTATCAGTCAATTTCAACTCAAATCATATAATACGCTATTTTGACCACTTGAGATGTGGATTCAAACCATTTGACAGTTATTAAAGTGTTATTTTTGAAAACTGTTCCGCATATAAGATTCATTGCTTGCAGGCATATACTATGCATATACCACATTGTTGAATATTCCATGCACAGACATCAATATATACACACGACGGTACTCGTGGAAGCGGTTACCATGCCTGAGTCGATATCATAGGTCATAGATCGATATCATTCGATTTAAAAATAAATTGAATAATTTATCCGTTGAAACAAAGAAATTGTTATCCAAAGTAATCGTTTGATTTACTATAATTAGTTTCAGTTGTGTCGCCCTGCGGCAGAGTATATAATTCTAACCACATCGTTGGTTCATTAAGGGGGTCGGATCATTGTCCGACTGAACATTTCGCAATTTTTTTCACGAATAGCCGAAGACCAATTTGGTCATTATATAATTGGTTGATAATGTTCTTGATCCACGTTCCTCAAATCGGTATTTTACAGTTAGATGGATGACTTCTTGGTCAAACCTTTTTAACCACCTTTTTGGCCTAAGATTTGCCCCCCATCTGGTATATACATATAGCATTGATTTGATGGGAGTATCCAGGCAATCTTGTTCTAGCTGGGACCGTCAACCTTGAAGTGTGCCCTTCCCCCGCCATTTAAGCAATGGGATGTGATCCCATTATTAAATAGTACCGAGGGACTCGGGCGTATTATATGTACTACATTGGCCACAGACAGGTATTTACGACCATAGGTCCCCTTATATGGACACATATATCTATTTTCATAGTATATCCTCTACTGTCATCACAAGTTATTCGTTTGATAACCTCGTAATCTGTTCGCTGACCGAAATCTCTATAGTTTGGAATATCTGAAGTCGCTATCAATACTCAGTCTGCTGTGTACACAGTTCGGATATATCCACTGTTAAAACTGTTTAGATGTAGACGCAAAAAAACAAGGAAAATATGAGTAACCTACAGTATCAAATGAAATCTCTTTGCACCTGGCTGTCCCAATTTTATTGAGCTATGTCAATGATTGTGTCCTGTCCAAGGACGAAGACGTGTATTGTAACAATATATCTCCCACTCTATTCCGATCAGAGAAGAACTAAACAATGCTGTCGTTTATCAACATGTAGATCTCTTGACTGCAAGTATGTAGAACCACTGGGTTCCCTGTTCTTCTACTGTATACAATAACTAATGTATTGCATCTTATATTTTAGGTTTTCGAGCCATAACTGTTCTGGTTTTACTTGTGTGTGCTGCCATCGTCATGACACATATCTAGAACCATATCAATTTCTTGTTTTGATCTTTCTAATTCGTATGGAATGACCTGTTCTTACTCTACGGATTATTATTATTCCATCCAAATTTAAGATGCAATCACAAAATTAGGCTCATGTATAGGCCTGAAGTGATATTCTATGGTATTCATAACTGACCTTGACCATTTGAGTTATAATCCTTTAAAGTGGAAAATCATTCAGTGAATATTAATATTAATGAGAGAACGTAGCTGAGGTTTAGAATGTACATCCTTGAAAATATTTCCAATAAAATGGTACCATAGAATAAGTAGGTCAGGCAAGTAGTTTTCGAGTTTTCTCCCCTGGTGCTGTTTTCCTTGTCTTCAGTGTACAGTCAAAACTAAAGAATATATCTGGCAAAAAGTTCATAAGTCTTATACATGGCCATGCTGTCGTTATACTTTCCAACTATTACGTAACAAGAAATAGTAGTTATCTCTCCTTCAATCTATTTCAAAACACGTCACTTTGTAAGAACACAAGTAACGACTTCTCGTTGATTCTTCTCATATTAGCGAACATTTCGATGACCTAAAATAATATGACCTCAATTTTGTTACCTTTGACCTTTTAGATAACGGAGGTGGCTCATTTTTTCAATCGCAAAAGCTACTGAACCGCAATAGAAACGGAGTTCTAATTTGCTGCCTGGTATTCCTTAGACTGAGTTATTTTGTGTATAAGTATTTTTACTTCATGTCACACGACCATCGATATTTGTGGCCGTGTTTGCGGGCAGAAAAACAGGCTATGCGAAGCGCAGTCTCCAATTCCCAAGCCTAACTTTCTACATTCAAACACTTGTTTGAAATCCAGTGCCCATTTTTAAAACACATTTCAACATTAAGGAGCTCTTTAGGGCGCAAATAAAGCTCAAAACTGTGTTCCTCAGCTGACGGTTACCAACATAAGCAGGTTTGTGAGAAGGAAAACGCGATGTGAAAAAAGGTGTCTGCGCGTTCAGAGCGATCAAATTAATGGTTGCGATCAAAGAGACCAGCGACCATGTAGTGACTTATTTGCGGTGAGAAACAAACAGCTAATTATTATTATTTTATTTTACTTTTTAGAAAGGAACATAATGATGGAAATAACCAATCATGGATAAATTGTTCGTGTTCAGAATGAGACTGAGAGTATTGTCCATAATGTCATCCCAGTCCTCAGAATTTAACAGAAATCAGATAACAGTGTGAGAAATTATCATACTCTAATGTATACTATAAGAAAGTATCGTATTCAAGATAGATGTACTGATTTGTGTATCTTCACAGAGACTTGCTGTATATCCGCATGGGGTTATTTCCCCTGTATTGATGTGGTTTGAGATAGAGTGGCCCCCTTTGTCATTCATAAGCGTGAATTTCTGTAGTAGTGATCAAGCTTGTTTTTCAAGCCATCTGCATGTATGGCCCTGGGTGGCCAAATTCCAACTATCCCACTTTTATGACTGACTTTGTACGGCCAAAGACTGTTTATTATTCGTTGAGGAGAGGCGTAAAAATTGAGCAACCTCGTGTGAGGACATCGACTTGGGGACTAAACTCTTTTACATACTCTGCTGCTCAGATCTGGAACCAGTTACCGCTCGATGTAAAAAGGGCTACTAGCCTAATGTCTTTTAAGAAACTTTTAGAAACATGGAATGGTCCCAAGTGCAAATGCAATGTCTGTGATATTTGACCAAACACTTTATTAGTTTTATTACTTTTTTCTTCCTTGATTCTGTTTTAAATGTATTATCATGGACTTTTAAATCTCTCACTTTGAGTAGTATATAATTTGCTTTTTTTTTTACGTAAATGGTGTAGTATTCACTGTAATTTTGATCTCTTTGTTGTATATATACATTTTTATTAATTCTCCTTACCATTTTATTTATCTTAATTCGTAATACTTATTTCAAAACGGAAAATTACTTTTATGACCTCACATTAATTGGTTTTATACTCGCCTGGCGCTCTCATCTACCTTATTTATATTT
>JAVTVY010021063.1:0-78404 GCA_036873755.1 Hanleya hanleyi | reverse complement strand
ATAAAGTCATCCTCGTGAAAGACGATGAAGCTATTTACTGGGCGCCCGCTGAGATGCTATCGAATACGGTGACGCTACAGCGTGATGGCTGGACTAAATTTAAACGGGTGTTGAGCGGTGAGTTGGACGGAGACCTCATCCACCTGGACAATGCCATCTACGTATATTCCGTACCTCCCGTCCACATACGCCTGGGCCGCTACCAAGAGCCTACGCAAAGTATCCTCCTAAGCCCCTCTGTGTGGTCAGCCTTGGAGAAAGTAGTGCCTATTGTGGACCAGTTGTTTACACCGGTCGACCTATCACACGACCAATTGGCGTGGGTTCGTGCTATGGAAGACGCGGCGGCTGAACCCCATGAACAACTACATGAACCCGCCGACGATGCCATTGATTACCCCGCTAGACTCAGTCAGCCCAATGACATGACCACCTGATCCTTTGATCTCACGGGGTTCTCCCTATAAATACGAGAGACAGTGAAATCTCGTACCATTCACGTACTGACCATGACGGAGCATATAGTACTGGCGTATTTCAGCTTGACCCCCGAGGTTTTCCTGCACGTGTATGCGGATAAGGTCGATATCATGGAGGTGGTGGGAGACGTCTGTGATGCGGACCCTACACAACCGTGCCCGGCTCACATTCGTCTGTCCCGGGAGGGCTGGACCAAATTCAAACAGGTGTTGTCTGGTGAACTGGACGGCGACCTCATCCACTTGTGTCACGATGTGTACATCCGACGCGGCCCTTTCTTTGCTCAATTGGCTCGGCTAGATGAAGGTACAGTGCATTTTACCCTTCACCCTGATCTATGGTCTGCATTGGAAGATGCCGTGGTGGATGGGGATGAAGTGCTTATCAAGCGGTCATCAGACGAGTTGGACTGGTCATTTACCATGGCCACTGTGGAAGTCCACGAAGAAAATCAGAAAGAAACTCCGGCCCAAGATATACCCGTTATAAATAAACGATAGAGCCAGGGTCCATCATCATTTTGTCACCATGAAGCGCTGGGAGAAGGTTTTGGATAACTTATACTACAGTCCCGACAGTCCGGCGGCCTATAGTGCATTGTCGGCTCTCTATCGAGCGGCCAAACCCCAGGGGATACAACGTGCCCAAGTCCGAGATTGGTTAAGAAGACAAGACACCTATACCTTACATCGATTTGTCCGTCGCCATTTTCTACGGAACCGGGTCATCGTGGGAGGAATAGATGCCCAGTGGCAAGCGGATTTGGTCGATATGAGCTCCTTTGCCAAACACAACGATGAGAATCGGTATATCTTGACGTGCATCGATATCCTATCCAAGTATGCGTGGGTGGTACCCATCCGGACGAAAACGGGGGCAAATCTCATAGCGGCGTTCAAAGACATCTTCAAGACCGGGCGCAAACCTTTGTATTTGCAAACCGACGAAGGCACGGATTCCTCAACAGACCGTTCCAAGCCTTTCTCAAGAAACAGAAGGTGTTTTTCTTCCATACGTACAACGAGACCAAGGCTTCCGTGGTGGAGAGGTTCAACAGGACATTCAAAGGCCGCATGTATAAATATTTCACTTATAAGAATACAAGGCGGTACATCGATGTTCTCCCGAAACTGGTGAGGGGTTACAATCGAGCCTATCATCGAAGTATAGAGAGAGCCCCCATTACCGTGACCCAACGCAATGAAGCCCAAGTCCGGCGTGTCTTGTACTTCAGGCCATCGCAGCGAACGACGAAGGCGGTGTACAAGGTCAGGGACCCTGTACGGATCAGTAAAGTCAAGGGCAAGTTCGAGAAAAGTTACTTGCCCAACTGGAGCGATGAGCACTTCCTGATTAAACGGCGCCTACCCTGACAGCGGCGAGTCTATGAACTGGAAGATCTCCAAGGGGAAACGTTGCTGGGGACGTTTTACGACACGGAATTACAGCCTGTTGTAAAAACACAGCAAGACTACTACACGGTGGAGCAGATTTTGAAAACGGAACATCGACGTGGCAAACTGTTTCATTTCGTAAAATGGCAAGGCTGGCCCAGTTCCTTCAATTCCTGGGTCGCTGCCAACCAGGTGAAACGACTATAAAACCAGACACCACTGCTGTCCTCCTTCATTCCACGTCCGACCACAGTGCTATGGACCAACAGCAGCTGCCTCCGAAGACAGCGTCTCGCAAAACGCGCAAAGCGCAAGTGGTCTTTGGGGTGCTATTGCTAACCCTGCTGAGTGTGTTGTACGGAGGTGTGTTTTACGACGTAGCCTATGTCAGTACGTTACTTAACCAACTGAGAACACCAGCCATCAGTGAAACGGGTCTACAGAGAGCACCAGTCGTATCGAGCCCAGTCACCACCACCACGACACCCCGCGTACAAGCCACGTCGAGCTCTACACTTACACCAAGTACACCTACTACGTCTCAAGACCCACCGGATTTCATCCCTCACAGTGAACCGACCACCCACGTTGTACCCACCCCCAGCACCATCTCTGAACGTGAACAGACAACGACGACCGACGTTGTACCCACCAGTTCACTCGTACGAAATTTACAAGAGCGGGTTACCACGACAACGGATACACCTCGAACCATGGACCCTGGGTGGCAGCATCCCTTCACTTGCGTCATCCCAGGACCGACGGGCTCCGGCAAAACGCACTTCGTCAGGAAGCTCCTTCAACACGCCGACAGCATGATCACTCCACCCATTGCCAGAGTCGTGTGGTGTTACGGAGAATGGCAGGAAGCGTATGCAGCAATGCCCCACATCACGTTTGTGGAAGGCCTACCTAACCTGCCGGATTTGGAACCCGACACCTTGGTGGTTCTGGATGATCTCATGGCGGAGACGGATGCACGGGTCACCCAACTCTTTACCAAAGGCAGCCATCATCGACGGCTCAGCATCATCTACAATGTGCAGAATCTGTTCAGTAAAAACAAAGAACATCGGAATATCAGCTTAAATGCCCACTACCTGGTGGTCTTCAAAAACCCGAGAGATACCACTCAACGGCTGCACCTGGCGAGACAGATGTTTCCCGGCCGCACACCGTTTGCGTTGGAAGCCTTCAAAGATGCCACAACCCCTCAGCACGGGTATATGCTCTCCGACCTCAAGCAAGCCACCCCCGACCATCTTCGACTACGGACCGGCATCTTTCCCGGAGACACCCACAACGTGTACATGCAAAAATAATGTAAACACATCCACAGTGGCGCCCCCAGCTGGGGTCTGTGTGTTTGATGATGGGGAATAATAAAAAGAATGAATACCACAGCAGGGTTGACTTTGTCTGTGAGGTGGATAAAAGGGCAGAGTTGTGGGTTCTAGCATTAGTTGTACAGGATGTCTGCGCGAGTACGGAAGCACGCTCCCACGCTCCGTGTATTGAAGACGGCCCCACCCGAGTTGGTCCGAACCATTGTACGCGGTGCGGACCCTGACCTTGTACGCTGTCTGTGCGAGATCAGGTACAACCTGTTAAAAGGCAACGTACCACTGACTCCGGCTCAGAAGACCAAGTTGGCCAAGCATAAGACAGGTCTCCGAACCCTAGTCCACAAGCGGGTCCCTCAAACACAAAAGAAAAAGGTGTTACAGAAAGGCGGCTTTCTCGGGGCCATCTTAGCACCGTTGGCCGCTTCCGTGTTGGGTCCAGTATTGGGTGGACTCTTCGGCCGACAATGAACCCCACGAAAAAAATGGTCCTCGTCGAACCACGGTTCCTGCAAAACCTCCAATCACCCTACCCTGTCCCACCTACGGTGAAGACCATAAACAGCCTCGATGGAGAGATGCAACAGATCTTACAGAGACCGGGGTTAAGCGACAGTGAGAAAGTACAACGGTACAATGAGACGCTTCAACGGTACATGACGTTCATGGACCAATACAAAACCCTGTCTACCCCAGCAACAGCACCACCACCACCACCACCACCACCACGTGACAGACCGCTGACCTCAGCACCGTTCCAGCAGCCGCCATTACCAGGGGTAGCCCCCACAGCCCCACAGTGGGTGGAAGACGAAGTGCTGAAGAGTGTACCTGCCTCGTTCAAGAAACAAGCTGGCCTGGTATTACAACGGATGAAACAGAATCCTAACATGACTTGGAATGATAAAGGCGAACTTCTGGTACAGAATCAGGTGGTCCCGGGGACCCACATGACGGATTTAGTGAATGATCTGATGCGTCAACGCAGATCGCACACGGATCCTCGAAGATGGGAGGTCTTCGCTCAAGGCTTGAAAGACATGCATGTACCACAGGAATTGGTGGGGAAACCCCACCGCTGGGCCTTTATGCAGCAAACCCAGCAATCGCCGAGTCGTGCACCACGACTCTCACCACACCCTTCTTGGGAAGCCGACTGGGAACCGGAGTCACCCCCCAAAACTCCACCACCATCACAACGGGCACCTTCTTTTCAGACCTTTAAAAAACCACCCTCGATCAGGACACCCCACATCTCCAGAGCTGTGACACGTAGCAAGTCAACGCGACGAACACGACGCCGGACACAATCGCCCAAGGCCTGGAAGACCTATTAAAACCAACAGCAGCAGCAGGACAGCTCAGTCGCCATGTTTTACCTGACCCTACCCAGTAACAGTTCGCTGGATGTGTTTCCTGACAACACCGTGGCCAAGTATGTCACCCAGTTACCGCAACCGTTACATTTACCTGGCCGGTGGGAATGCGGCCTAGTGGATATCCAATACCCTTACTCGTGGTACAACGTGCGAGCCAATGAAGTGTGGTACGAGGTGAAGGCAAAAACACCCGACTCACCCTGCCCGAAGGCCAATACGATACCCCCAAAGAGTTCATGGGTGGGCTGTCAAGACTGATGCATTATAAGGCGCTACGGGGGGTGACGAATACTTCAAGACCCATCAAAGCCTATCCCTTCAAGAATCACGTGGACTTCGATTACAACGCACACAACGACAAGGCACAGCTTATCGTCTCCGGCAAGGCGAGTGTCGTACTGAGTGCTATCCTACAGCAAATGTTGGGTTTCGATCTAAAGACGTTCGCTGGTCCCATCGAACACCATGGCGAGATGCCGATGGATATGAAGTCGGGTATGTACGGACTCTACGTCTACTCGGACGTGGTGGACAACCACATTGTGGGCGATATCAACACACCTCTGTTACGGGTGGTCCCCATTAAAAATAAGTATGGAGGTCAAGTCACCCACAGTTTCACCCACATGCTCTACTTGCCCGTACGACAAACTGACATCAACACGATCACGGTGGATATAAGAGATGACACGGGACGACCGGTGGCATTCGAACGAGGAAAAGTGGTGCTGACACTTGCTTTCCAACAAGCACGTGCTCCCCACTTTGCATAATGAAAGTACCTTACGAGTGCGATGCACGCAGCTATGCCGACTATTATGCCCAACAGGCCGGGGGTGGCTTTCCGGTATTTAGCGGTGCACGCATGCAACGAGGACATGGTACATACTCGGCAGCATTGTGAAAACGTTCCTGCCCTTGGTGACGCGTGGGGTGAAAGCAATCGGCAAACAAGCGGTACGCAGTGGACTGCAAGTGGCCGGTGATGTCTTGCGGGGTACGGCACCCAAAGAATCCTTGAAACGGCGGGCCAAAGAAGCGGGAGGCGTCTTGGTGGCCAAAGCACAACGCACCGTTGTGAATAAAAGAGCTGCCCCACCGAGACCACGCACCAGTCGACGACCGATCCAGCGACGACGCACATCCAAGAAGACAAAGGATATCTTTTCTTAAAACATGGCCTTAATCCACGCCGAGTCCTGCCCCTCCACCAACAGTGAATTTGATTTGTGGACCGTGCCGCCCACACAAACCAGTGTCGAACAAGGCTTATGGGTGGAGCATCTTCCGCTCTCCAGCATCAACGAAACCGGGCCCATCGAGTTCACCATCAGTAATGCGGATACGGCCTATGTGGATTTAGCCCATACCTACTTGTATGTGAAAGCCAAGGTGGTCAATGCAGCTGGCACCAGAATCGCTGACCAAGCAACGGTGGGCCCGACAAATCTCTGGCTGCACTCGATGTTTCAGCAGGTGGATATTTTTCTCAGCGACAAACTCATCAGTGACTCCACCAACACGTACCCCTATCGAGCCTACATCGAGACACTGTTGTCGTATGGCCGAGAGGCTAAAAAATCTCAGCTGACAACCGCTTTATTCTACAAGGACACGCCCGAGCACATGGACACGGCGGGCAATGGGGGATATAACAAACGGAAGGCTTTCACTGCGAACAGTGCCTCGGTGGATATGATGGGTCGACTGCATGCAGACATGTTCATGCAAGACCGGTACCTCTTGAACAAGATCCCCATCAAAATCCGACTGATACGGGCGCCTCCGACCTTCGCCTTGATGGCCACTAACGTAGAGGGGCATGCAGCGCACTATAAGATTGTCATCGAAGACGCAGTCCTGTATGTCCGAAAAGTGAAACCGAATCCAGCCGTTCAATTGGGACACATGAAAGCCTTGGAAACAAAACCAGCCCAGTACCCTATCCGACGTGTACAAACCAAAGTGTTCTCTGTGCCTGCTGGAAATATGGGCGCCAACAAAGAAAACCTGTTCCTGGGGGAACTACCCAAGCGATTGATCCTGGCCTGTGTGGAAAATACCAGTTTCAGCGGAGCCTACCCAGAGAATCCGTTTGACTTTAAACATTTCGGCATCAATTTTGTGGCCCTGCATGTGGATGGACAACAGGTGCCAGCCACGGCCTTAACCCTATCTGGCCTGGGCTTTTTGGGACCTGTCCAGGCCTGGGGGGGGGGCCGAAATGGCCCCCCCTAAATATTTTTCTTACCCCTTGAGCTAGGGGGCTGAAACTTATTACACTATACCCTTGGGTCAAGCTCTACCAGAAAATGTAAAAAAATCCAAGATGGCCGCTTTGATGACGTCACAGTGACGCCATTTTGAAAAACGGCATTTTTTGGTCGATTTTTTTGCCAGATTTTCCGAATTTTTTATTTTTGCAATTTCTCCACAAAAACTGCATGAAAAATTAACAAATATTAATGTGATATGAAATAAAATAGTTTTTGCCCACTTTTCATTGCGGAAAAGCAGAAATTTTGAAGCAATATGACAAAAAATCACTTTTCTGGTACACCACGTGGCCGCCATCTTGAATTTACCCATGATCCTCTGCTCCGGGGGTTAAGAAAATAGGCTCAAAATGACCCCAATAAGACAAATGATAAAGTCACGGAGTTTCAGCTCTCCATTTTTTGCCGTTCCGGAGATAGTGCAGAAAGTTTGGTAGGGGGGGCCATAATGGCCCCCCCCCCAGGCCAGGTAGGGTTAACACCGAACTTTGGGCGGAGGAATTTCATTCGAGCCTATCAGAGCCTGTTTACAGCCACCGGTCAAATAAACCAAGACGAAGGGAATTTCATCAGTCGGGAGGACTACGGGAACGGATACACGTTGTTCTGTTTCGATCTGACCCCCACCTTAGAGAACGACCATCAGCTGGCCCTGACCAAGCAAGGCAATTTACGGTTGGAAATCCACTTTGCACGAGCCCTGGCGACCACCGTCAATGTGATCTGCTACGCCGAGTTTGACAACATCATTCAAGTGGACAAGGCGCGCAACGCCCTGTGTGACTTCTCCACCTAACATGGATACAGACCAGATAACCACCGTGCTGGAGAATGACCCAGAGACACGTAGGGTCTTTCAAGGGGTGTTCGCCCGAGATGTGTTTCCATTAGACCGTATGTATCCGGCTGCTTACGTTCTCAACACGGACCCGATGGATCGGCCCGGTGAACACTGGGTGGCCGTGTACTTGACAGAACAGCAGGGCGAATACTTTGACCCGTACGGTCTGCCACCCCTCCATCCCGATTTAACAGACTTCATGGATCAAGGCACAGAGACGTGGTGTTGGAACAGTCAAACGTTGCAAAGCCTGACCAGTGGCGTGTGCGGACAATATTGCTTGTTTTACCTGTACCATCGATGCCGGGAAGACCCTTATCTACCATCGTACAGATGTTTGACGAGTACCCCCAGGCCGAGGACCGCGATGTACTCGTCTATGACTGGGCCGCCCATCATTTCAATGTACAAGCCCCGTTCTGGGCTTAAGTTAATGACAAGCCCCTTGTTCTGGGCTTAAGTTTACAAGCCCCTTGTTCTGGGCTTCAATGTACAAGCCCCTTGTTCTGGGGTTCAGTTAATTACAAGCCCCTTGTTCTGGGCTTCAGTTTTCACGTGGTTGTTCTCACGTTGTTGTTGTTCACTGAATAAAAAAAAAAAAAAAATGAGATCTCACCAAAAAACCCTGTCTTGTGTGTTTTATTCCTAATGCATCAATGCCCAATGTGGAGATTCAGTCAAACTGAAATCAGTGGTGTAGGATGGGGCCAAATGTAACCCATCAAGTTTAGAATGCAAGAGCACTATAGTAAAAAATAGAGAGCCAATGAAATCAGCCTACAGACCAAGTACGTGTTTTTGGTCTAGGTTTGGAGCGGGCATTTCATTGAGGTACGTGTATACGGTGAGTGAAAAGACTCGTCCAACACGTATAGATTATGTTGATGACTATAAGTTCTAGGTAACCCATCAAGGTTAGAATGCAAGAGCACTATAGTAAAAATAGAGAGCCAATGAAATCAGCCTACAGACCAAGTACGTGTCTTTGGTCTAGGTTTGGAGCGGGCATTTCATTGAGGTACGTGTATACGGTGAGTGAAGTGACTCGTCCAACACGTATAGATTATGTTGATGACTATAAGTTCTAGGTAACCCATCAAGGTTAGAATGCAAGAGCACTATAGTAAAAATAGAGAGCCAATGAAATCAGCCTACAGACCAAGTACGTGTCTTTGGTCTAGGTTTGGAGCGGGCATTTCATTGAGGTACGTGTATACGGTGAGTGAAGAGACTCGTCCAACACGTATAGATTATGACTATAAGTTCTATGAGCATAATGCATGAAAGTGGCTTTGAACACCGTATTAGCCAATCAGTGGCCTAGAATGGAGCCAAAGGTAACCCATCCATGTCCAGAAAAACATTACCCGGGTGTACAAGAACCCAGATGTAGGCGCGGACGTCAGCGAAAGCACACCGTGAGTACCCCAATTCGATTGGCTGATTGTTCGATCTCTGATTGGTTCTTTTTCTCGACCGCTGATTGGCTCTTTTTCTCGACCGCTGATTGGTCCAAATGGAACTGCCCATCTTTCCCAGGTTCATCTAGAATCCCCCCTTTTTTTGTGCTCAAGCTCTGACTATAGCGATGCCGCAACATTGTCTCATTGGACATTGGACCGTCTGACCTGGAGGTGACCCTTTGATCTTTTGACCCGCGTCCGCGCGCGCAATGCCGGGGATGACGCGGGATGACGCGCGCGCGCGCTGCGGGGCGCTGGGGCGGGGCGGGAAAACACCCCGGCGGTTGAACATTGGAACTCTTGTGGGTTTGGAGGATGAACATACGGACGTCTAAGGGAAAAAATTGGAACTCTTCTATGTTCGGAGGTAGTGTTTAGTGAAAACCCGGAAGTGACGTGACAACCCACGTGACCTGCGTATATACTCCTGTAAAATAGAGCCGATTTTATTTCTTTGGAAGGGGCAAGGTCAATAGGACTTGCGCTTTTTATACTACTAAACTGTGAAGTAGATTACATCTTACATAGGCCTTAAGGCCGTGATATGCATATGAAGTATTCTGGGGCATGGTCAGTACTTCCCAATTTTCCCTTCGTCTACTACTCGCCGATTTTTTTATTTTTTTTTATTTATTTATTTATTTATTTATTTATTTCCTCGAGAGCTTTAAAATAAGACCTCACTCTACCCAATCGGGCCACTAGTGCTCCACCTAGACTCCAACATGTCGACCCCGTATGGATTTATACATACTAATATCCCAGTATATAAGTGTATATGGGTCTATATGGATCTATATACAAGCCTACCCGGTACTTTCATAGTTTTTTCCATCGTATTCTACATGATCAACCTCATAGCTCATAGTAAAAGCCATAAAAAAAAACGACCACCCCTATACCCATACAGGCCAAATATAGCGGACATCATCTTCGACTGGGAATTGGTCTAGTCCGAGTTGTCTCCCTTGCACCAAAGCGTATAGATGGGACTGTGGTTTGAACGACGTTATTATCCGGGCAAATTGACCTTGAGCAGCCATTTTGTTAGCGTTTGTTACAATTTTCTTGCTGTTTTACCGCGCCCCGGGTAGGCATACGGAGGACGATTTCACTGATCATTGTGTTGTTTTCTGAGCTGGGGAACATTCTCTGTCGCAGTTTATAACGGAACTTTCTTCCTTTCGGTGTCCGCTGAGATCAATAATGTGACGAAACTCTGCATCATTCATCGCCTCACACGTGGACTGTAATCGAGGAAGTGTGCTGTGTTGTGTTCGAGCGGACGCATAAATTTGTGTGATATCAGACAGGAAACGTGAAAATTGATATTCTTTCACAGATTTCGAAGTGTATACAGTTCTGGTGAGCTGAACGCAGCCTTTATGAGCAGCGATTGAACGATGATGTAGGCCACCGAACAGGTTTTGTGGAATCAACATTCTGTAACACTTCCCCCTCCCCCCTTGACTGGAGAGATTTTATCGGACATCTGCAGTACGGAACGCTATTTGTTGCATACATTCGCTTATCGTGGCAGTCCGTATAATTTGTCAATTTTTGTGTTTGGTTTCGTGAGAGAGGACGACATTGGTTTTCATCAGTGCAAAACTCCCGCCCCCGACCCGCACCACAACAGTGAAAGCTGGTGGATGAAATTCTACTCCACGGGAACGGTAACGAATGAATGGAATATCTTACCAAACTCTCAGGTAGGATGTGGGTTTCAGGAGTTCACCGGGTGTGACAATTTCTTTATAATGATTTGTGATAAAAGCGGGTAAAACCTAATGTCAAAATCTCGTTGAAGGTCACGGAGATGTCGATTTATTGCTGATCAGCTGATTTCCAGGACAGACAGACATTATCTCGGCTCTTTTCTCTTCGAAATTCTTGTAATTTTCTCAATACAAATAAATATTTAAATTGACTCTGAGTTTTCTGTTGGCATTATTTCAGCAATATTATGCACTAAAATCTGATGGAAAACCCAGTACACTGGAAATAAAACTAGGAATTTTTTTATCTTTGGGCAATGGTAACACAACACTATACAGTGTGCATGGAAAAATTTTTTTTAGCAGATACCACCATATTGCACTGACTGACACCGGCCGCCATCTTGTACCCAGCACCCACCATCCACACACACACACCGCCATCTTGTACCCAGCACTCACCACCCACACACCGCCATTTTGAACCCAGCACCCACCATCCACAACAATCCGCCATTTTGAACCCAGCACCCACCATCCACAAGCCGTCTAGACTATAAATAACGTGTAGTCTGTTGTCATTTATTCACAAATTCAATTATGGCTGCAAGAAGACGACCACTGTTCACCCATCGCCCCCCTAGAGATCCTAGAAATGCAGAACACAGAGAGATGGTTAGCATGGAAGATAATGGAGGAATAACCATAGTTACAAGCTTTCAGCGGGAATTGAACACGAAGCCATGATCAGACAAAGTACAGAAGAACTCGAACAACTCCAGCGAGCTGTAATAGCAGAAGCAAATGGCCGGTTGAAAAGACTAAGTCAACAACAAGACGAAGAAATTAGCAGAATGGTGACCATAGAAGAACAAAGCGACGACACTACTGATGGAGAAAACGGACAAGACCTTGCATGGTTGAATAGCCATTCTCCGCCAACAACAACAACAACAACAACAACGACGTTGCCTACCGAAACTCCCAGTATAACGATTTCGGCTGCAAAAACTCCACCACAACGATGCCAACACGAAGCCGAGGTATCCCGTCTCAACGAAGTGATTAACAGCATGCGGGATGAGATGGATGGAATGAAGGCGGAGATTTCCAGACAGAACAAAGAACGCCATAAAGAGGAAAAAATATCCAAATGTAGCGTCTGTACAGACGACGAGAGCCAGTACGCTGTATTACCATGTGGACATCTGTGCATATGTAAAGATTGTTGGGTCACACTGACGTGTGTGGGAGACATGTGCCACTGCCACGACGCAGGGGAGCAGCATCTCAAAATAAAGTGCCCAATCTGCAGGAAGCATGTGGGAGGGGTAAAGAGAATCTACCGCGCATAAGTGTCGTGTGACACTTTCAAAGGCCCTTTTCAGGGCCAACCATCTTTCCCGGAAGAGAAAACTTCTATCAAAAAAGCACAAAAATTAACACCAACTCCCATCATCCTCTCCTGAAAGAAAATTTTTTTTTTAAATTTTTTGAAATTATTGAAAAAAATCATACCCTTCGGCCACCGCGCATGCGCAGGATCACCCTAATTCAACCCCACACCCAGTCCATTAGATAGCCCTTCACCTAAGCTTCAATTTGATACCTCACTCGACCCACTACCTCCAAAAAAATTTTTAGCTCCTTATTTCATCTTCACAAGTCCAGGTCAACGAAATTTCATAACCTTTTTGGCGCTAGGCGAGCCCCTAATGGTCCAATGGGGTCGAGTGAGGTATCAATGTGAAGCATTTCACGTCAGCTTCAATTTGATAACTCACTCGACCCACTACCTCCCCAAAAAATTTCGCGGTGAAGCGGTCTGGCGGTGCTGCATCACCGCGGAGGAAGCTAAAATTTTTTTGGAGGTAGTGGGTCGAGTGAGGTATCAAATTGAAGCTGATGTGAAATGCTTCACATTGATACCTCACTCGACCCCATTGGACCATGAGGGGCTCGCCTAGCGCCAAAAAGGTATTATATCACAAGTCCAGGTCAACGAAATTTCATAACCTTTTTTGGAGCTAGGGAAGCCCCTAATGGTCCAATGGGGTCGAGTGAGGTATCAATGTGAAGCATTTCACGTCAGCTTCAATTTGATACCTCACTCGACCCACTACCTCCCAAAAAATTTCGCGGTGATGCGGTGTGGCGGTGCCGCATCACCGCGGAGGAAGCTAAAATTTGTTGGGGGGAAGTGGGTCGAGTGAGGTATCAAATTGAAGCTGACGTGAAATGCTTCACATTGATACCTCTCTCGACCCCATTGGACCATTAGGGGCTCCCCTAGCTCCAAAAAGGTATAATGCGCATGCGCATTTTTTTTTTTTTTTTGGAGGAAGTGGGTCGAGTGAGGTATCAAATTGAAGCTTAGGTCAATGGCTATCTGATGGACTGGGTGTGGGCTTGAATTAGGGTGATTCTGCGCATGTGCGGTGGCCGAAGGGTATGAAAATAGCCTTTTTGGAGCTAGGCGAGCCCCTAATGGACCAATGGGGTCGAGTGAGGTACCAATGTGAAGCATTCATGAAGAGGCATCTGATGGACTGGGTGTGGGTTGAACTATCGGCATTCTGCGCATGCGCGATGGCCGAAGGAAATGAAAATAGACGTGTTGGAGCTATTTTTACTATTAAAAAAGGATTTTTTTTTAATTTTCTACTATTTTTATTAACACAAATAGAATGAACGTGTTCACAAGGGTATTGAATTTTTATATACAATTAACAGTAAAAAAACTGAATTTTTAATACAATTATACGCTCTCAAGCCACTTCAATGAATGTGTATGGTAAATATTTTTCAACACTTGTTCTCAATTCCTGCACCCGGATATACTCGCTTGACACTGTTGTCACAGATTTTCTCATGGCGATGTAAGTTGTAAGACTTTTTAAACACCCGATGGCATTGCGCACAACTGAAAGACTGAGCGTACTGGCTAAAATTGGAGATGAGCGAAAAATGACTCACACCATTGTAGTCGAACACATTGACTTTCATCGTAGCAGCATACCGTTCTGTTGAACGCCGAACCAATTCAGCCACAAATGTACCCTCCTCTTCGCGTCGTAATCGGTAGACAAAGATATTGATGTCGAACAGTGTTTCTACGTCATCCAAATTCTTGAACGGCACTCCACGGAAGTGCCGCGGGTCAATGTCTTGCTGCTCTAAGTACTCTTCCCAATAGCCATCGGCCACTGTGTCACAACACTTGGGGTCACACTCGTCCACATGCACGGCCAAACACCGAAACAGACATTTCCGGTCTTTGTAGGGTCCCTTTATCCCTCCTGTTAATGCATACAGGCCGTGTCGATGAAGCAACCACGGAGGGAGTAGTACAGGAGCACCGATAGGATGATCTCTCATTTTCGTGACGAAAATGCTGACACGCTCATCTTCAGGCAAGACTTCAACCGGAGGTACTGCTGGGTCAAAGGGAAAATCTTCTCCACGTCTCATGCTTTTCGTCTCATACAAGCGGATAGGCAAGCAGGCAGGCAGGCAAGCAGACAGGTCAGGTAAGTCAGATTGAATACACCCCTACCCTAAAAATCGACTCCTTTTATACGTTTTTCTACACGCCGCCATCTTGTACCCAGCACCCACCACCCACACATTGCCGTCACACACACGCCGCCATCTTGTACCCAGCACCCACCACCCACACATTGCCGCCATCTTGGTCCCAGCACCCACCACCCACACATTGCCGCCATCTTGTACCCAGCACCCACCACCCACACATTGCCGCCATCTTGTACCCAGCACCCACCACCCACACACACGCCGCCATCTTGTACCCAGCACCCACCACCCACACATTGCCGCCATCTTGTACCCAGCACCCACCACCCACACACACGCCGCCATCTTGTACCCAGCACCCACCATCCACACACACGCCGCCATCTTGTACCCAGCACCCACCATCCACACGCCGCCATCTTGTACCCAGCACCCACCACCCACACACACGCCGCCATCTTGTACCCAGCACCCACCATCCACACACACACGCATGCGCACACCGCCCCAATACCGCCCCAATTTTTTTCTGCGCATGCGCACTGACACGCTAACTTAACAATTTCACGGCTATATACTACTCACCTATTTTGAAATCTGTTGGTGTAACCACTGATTGGTTATTAAATAGCACAGATGTACTACCCCAACCCTTTTGCCTAACATATGGTATGATACTGGAATTGGCAAAATTAAAAGATGTAACAAAATCTACATACAGAACGTTGGCAGTTTGGCTTCAGAGAATTCTGGGAACTATGACAACTCCATCCACCAAAAATTTGAAACAAAAAATAAAGCGTATCACAAAGAACAAATCAAAACTTCGCTCAAACAAGGCTAAACAACTGAAGTATTTACAGACACTATACAATCCACCATCACCAATCATCGACATTGTACATACACCAAGTGATAACAGCAGAAGTCAAGAAGAAAATGTTCTAGTTTTCCCAACATTAGGCCAGCTTTGTGCAAATGTAATCAGTCAAAACTTTGAAGTCACGCTCAAGACAAAGATCCCAGTTGTTGATCAACTTGATAAGCAGTTGAAGATGAAGGGTGAGGAGCTTCATAAACTAAATGTGAAAATCAGAAAAAATGAAAACAAATTAACTGATCTGCAATCAAAAATTGGGAGATATTCAACGAAAAATGTTTACAGAAGAGATCAACGTCACGAGGAAGCAAGACTTAAATTAAATGAAGCGAAAAAAGAAATTGAAAGTTTGCAGTTAACGCTTAATAACTTGGAAGCAGCTAAGAAAAATGCAATTAAACTTAAATCAAAATGGAAAAGTAAAGCTGTGAAGAGAATACTGTCTGCAGAGGCGTGTTGTCATTGCAGTGATAAATATAACAAAATTGCAAAGTTGAAGACCACTGTGGACGATCTTCAGTGGCAACGTGCAAAACTGATGTGTGAAAATGATGATTTGAAAGAACAGCTTGTACAAACTAAAGATGTAAATTTGATACCAAAACTTCAAAGTGTGATACGAACAAAAGAAGGAAAACAATACAACGATAATGTGCGGGCATTGTGGATGGAACTTCTCTCACTAGGGGTGTCTGTTGGTAAAGTTTCAAAGGTTGTTAATGCCGTCATTACTGGGTTAACAGACAAAAACATTGAACGTCTGCCTTCTAAGGGCTTCTCGAGTCAAATTCAAACAGAATCTCAGATTGTAAGTCAGTATCAAATTGCTGATTCCATCAGTAGTAGTAGGGTAAGAATGTTTCGAGTCCCCTTTCCCCCGGATGTAACTATGACATCACAACTTCCGATGGTGGCGCCATCTGTACACTCTGGACGCAAGGGAGACAACTCGATCTGCCAGAGTTTGGCCGCCATCTTGAATTTTTGCCTCGTCTCATGTCACGGTAAATTGAGCAACATTACCCTCAAAAAACCCTCAAATTACCCTCAAAAAGCCCTCTAAGACATATAAAATAATAAAGATACCCTATAGGTGTTGTACGATCTTATTATGACGAGTCTAGGATCAGTGCGGCCCCAGGGTCGAGCGTTTATTGTCCGGTATGTCTCCGCAAAAAGTAAACAAACAAAATGGCGGCGCTTGCTATGGGGATTCCCTTTTGACATCACGACATCGATCGCGCTGCCCTCTGGAGGCAAGGAAGACAACTCTGACTGGGCGAATCCTCTGTAGGACAAATGCCGGGTCATCTCCCCTGATTCGAACATTTGCGTCTTTACGGGGAATACCTAAATATACGTTTTGGAGCTAGGGGAGCCACTAATGGGCCGATGGGGTCGAGTGAGGTATCAAGGTGAAGCCTATGTGAGGGGGCATCTAATGGGCTGGGTGTGGGGTTGAAATATCGGCATTCTGCGCATGCGCGGTGGCCCAAGGGTATGGAAATAGACATTTTGGAGCTAGGGGGGTCCCTATTGGACCGATGGGGTCGAGTGAGGTATCAAAGTGAAGCCTATGTGAGGGGGCATCTAATGGGCTGGGTGTGGGGTTGAAATATCGGCATTTTGCGCATGCGCGGTGGCCCAAGGGTATGCAAATAGCGGTTTTGGAGCTAAGGGAGTTACTAATGGTCCGATGGGGTCATATGAGGTATCCATGTGAAGCATTCGTGAAGGGGCATCTGATGGGCTGGGTGTGGGGTTGAAATATCGGCATTCTGCGCATGCGCAGGCGCAATGCGAAGCTCTCGTCCAATCAGAAGCGAGTATTTCAAATCTGTCACAGAGCTCTCAGCCAATCAGAAGCGAGTATTTTGAACCGGTGCATTATGGGACATATCCAAGATGGCGGCACGTATGTTCAAGATGGCGGCACATCCGGTGTCGAAAACTGGCCATTTTGTCGGGATGTGGTCACCTAGTGTCGAAAACTGGGCCCTGTATAGGTCCCGCTAGACGTTTTGGAGCTAGGGGAGCCACTAATGGTCCAATGGGGTCTTATGAGGTATCCATGTGAAGCCTAGGTGAGGAAGCCTCTGATGGTGTGGATGTGGGGTTGACATAGGGTCATTCTGCGCATACGCAGCCTGGCCATAATATGGACAGACGTTTTTGGGGTCTAGGCGAGCCCTATTGACCGTTGACCTCAGAAATTTGCATATCACGTGACCCAGGTCAAAAGTCCCGGATGTAAAAATGACGTCACTTCCGGTTGGGGTGAATGAGGCCTGACCTTTGGACATGTTCAGACTTGTCTGTGTTTGTCATGTACTGGGTCTGCGCAAGTGTGTGTGTGTCACGTCACTTCCGGTCGGGGTGAATTCACACGGATGTAAAAAATGACGTCACTTCCGGTTTTGGGTGAATGCTCAAACACACTACCTTCAACTTTCCCGGCCCGCACCCCGGCCCCCAGCGCGCCCCGGCCGCAGCGCGCGCGCACGAGGGCGAATCATCACCGGCAGTGCGCGCGCGGGTTGTCCGAAAATGGCAGATACGTTCACCGGAAACACCCGACGGTGAACGCCATTGTGGAGAAAAACACCAGTACATCAACACACACACAGACAAGTCGACATGCACAAAGGTCACGCCTCATTCAACCTAACCGGAAGTGACGTCATTTTTACATCCGGGTGAAATAAGGTCGAATTTAGCATTGACCTTATGGCAAAAGCGAGTATAACAAGTGCCACGCACGGTGTATAAAACCCTGCCCTACAGGTACACTATAAAGCCACCTCTCTCACCGTTCGCTTTTCATTCCCCACCATGGCAGCGAGCGGAACAGAGCTTGCGTTATTCCAACTGACGCCCGACGTCACCCTGACCGTCTATGACGATCACCTGGAGCTGGTCCAAGACGCACCGCAGAAGGTGAAGATTTTGTTATCGCTATCAGGCTGGACTCTATTGACACAATTGTTACAGGGAAAAGACCCTGAAAGGGATTTCATGCACGTGGAAGTCGGCGTGCACATACGCACTGCTGGAGAGGATACCCTTTTTCCCCGGTTGGAACAGAGTGGAGGTCCCTATATCACACTCTGTCCACCCTTATGGATGGCACTGAAAGATGTACTCCCCGAGGTGGATGACTTACTACACCCCGCGGTGAAAGAAGGGGTTGTGGCTACCCGGAGGCTTACACCTGGCTGCACCCTACTGTTGTACCCCAAACGAGTGGACCTCATCGATAGCGGACTTAGGTGTTGGTGTACGACTGAACCCAAAGCGCACGTCTCTTTGTCACCGGAAGGATGGACTACCTTGAAACGGGTGTTGTTGGGTGACCTGCACGGTGATAGCATTCACCTGTGTGACGACGTCTACATTTTTTGCGGTCCCTTTTCCGCTCGACTCCTCTGTCTGAACGACGGTGGTTTTACCATGGACCCGGATCTATGGACGGCTTTGGAACAAGTAGTCCCCATTGTCGATAAGGTACTATCTCTATAGGAGCCACATAACCCATCAGAATAATACGTATCACGGACTACACCCGACGTCTAGGCGCGCATGTGTGACCTGGCCTATAAAACACGTCCCTCTGGATCGCACACCTTCATTTCTACGGTTGCAGAGCCATGGCGGAGATCCAGCCCTATGCGACTCTCATTTTACAGCATGCCACCGCGGTGAATTCACTCACGGGTTACCGTGCAGTGGTTCGGTCCATGTTTGCAGATGGCGACGACAACGAGGGGCGACGCCAGATCCTGAACGAGTTCACAGAAGCGGTCCTCGACAGAGTGCACTCGATGGAGAGGTGTGCCATCACTCACCACTACTGGACTATGACAGCCATCCTTGATGCTCGGGCTATGGACCACGAGCGCTCACGCCGGAACCAGCGCCGGCTGGTTGGCCTCACAATAGTCTGTGCCCTATTGACCCTGGCGCTGTGGTATTGACAGTGGGACTATAAATACGAGGGTGAGACAGAGTGTGCATCATTCAACGATCGTCATTGGAGCAAGCATGTCACCCGTCCTACGAGCCATCCTGCCCCTTACACCCCGGGTGGGGTTACACGTCTATGAAGATAAAGTCACCCTCGTGGAAGACCGTGGAGATGTTTGTTGGTCGCCCGCTGAGACCGTATCGAATACGGTTACGCTACACCGTGACGGCTGGACCAAATTTAAACGGGTGTTGAGCGGCGAGCTCGATGGACACGTCATCCACATAGACAATGCCATCTACGTATACCGTGGACCCGATCTGTGGACAGCCTTCGAGAAAGTGGTGCCTATCGTGGACCAGCTGTTTACACCGGACGAGCGGTCATCAGACGAGTTGGAGTGGGCTCGTGCCCTGAGAGAAGCAGCGGCAGAACCCAATGAACAACTGTCTAGCCATGAACCCGCCGACGATGCCATTGATTACCCGGCTAGACTCAGTCAGCCCAGTGACATGACCACCTGATCCTTTGATCTCACGGGGTTCTCCCTATAAATACGAGAGACAGTCAACTCTGGTACCATTCACGTACTGACCATGGCGGAGCATATGATACTGGCGTATCTCAGCTTGACCCCCGAGGTTTTCCTGCACGTGTATGCGGATAAGGTCGATATCATGGAGGAGGTGGGAGACATCTGTGATGCGCACCCTACACAACCGTGCCCGGCTCACATTCGTCTGTCCCGAGAGGGCTGAACCAAATTCAAACGGGTGTTGTCTGGTGAACTGGACGGCGATCTCATCCACTTGTGTCACGATGTGTACATCCGACGCGGCCCTTTCTTTGCTCAATTGGCTCGGCTAGATGGGGGTACAGTGCATTTTATCCTTCACCCTGATCTATGGTCTGCATTGGAAGATGCCGTGGTATATGTGGATGAAGTGCTTATCAAGCGGTCACCAGACGAGTTGGACTGGTCATTTACCATGGACACTGTGAAAGCCAACGAAGAAAATCAGAAAGAAACTCCGGCCCAAGATATACCCGTTATAAATAAACGATAGAGTCAGGGTCCATCATCATTTTATCACAATGGAGCGCTGAGAGAAGGTGTTGGATAACTTATACTACAGTCCCGACAGTCCGGCGGCCTATAGTGCCTTGTCGGCTCTCTATCGAGCGGCCAAACCCCAGGGGATACAACGTGCCCAAGTCCGAGATTGGTTAAGAAAACAAGACACCTATGCCTTACATCGAGCTGTCCGTCGCCATTTTCTACGGAGCCGGGTCATCGTGGGAGGAATAGATGCCCAGTGGCAAGCGGATTTGGTCGATATGAGCGCCTTTGCCAAACACAAAGATGCGAATCGGTAGATCTTGACTTGCATCGATATCCTATCCAAGTATGCGTGGGTGGTACCCATCCGGACGAAAACGGGGACGAATCTCATACCGGCGTTCAAAGACATCTTCAAGACCGGGCGCAAAGCTTTGTATTTGCAAACCGACGAAGGCACGGAATTCCTCAATAGACCGTTCCAAGACTTTCTCAAGAAACAGAAGGTGTTTTTCTTCCATACGTACAGCGAGACCAAGGCTTCCGTGGTGGAAAGGACATTCAAAGGCCGCATGTATAAATATTTCACCTATAAGAATAGAAGGCGGTACATCGATGTTCTCCCGAAACTTGTGAGGGGTTACAATCGAGCCTATGATCGGGGTATAGAGAGAGCCCCCATTACCGTGACCCAACGCAATGAAGCCCAAGTCCGGCGTGTCTTGTACCCCATGCCATCGCAGCTAACGACGATGGCGGTGTACAAGGTCGGGCACCCTGTACGGACAAGTAAAGTCAAGGGCAAGTTCGAGAAAAGTTACTTGCCCAACTGGAGCGATGAGCACTTCCTGATTAAACGACCCCTACCCCGACAGCGAGGAGTCTATGAACTGGAAGATCTCCAAGGGGAACCGTTGGTAGGGACGTTTTACGAGACGGAAATACAGCCTGTCGTAAAAACACAGCAAGACTACTACACGGTGGAGCAGATTTTGAAAACGGAACGTCGACGTGGCAAACTGTTTTATTTCGTCAAATGGCAAGGCTGGCCCAGTTCCTTCAATTCCTGGGTCGCTGCCAACCAGGTGAAACGACTATAAAGCCAGACACCATTGCCGTCATCCTTCATTCCACGTCCGACCACAGTGCTATGGACCAACAGCAGCTGCCTCTGAACACAGCGTCTCCCAAAACGCACAAAGCGCAAGTGGGCTTTGTGGTGATAGTGCTAACCCTGCTGAGTGTGCTGTACGGAGGTGTGTTTTACGACGTAGCCTATGTCAGCACGTTACTTAACCAACTGAGAACACCAGCCACCAGTGAAACCGGTCTACAGAAAGCACCAGTCAACCCCGTATCGAGCCCAGTCACCACCACCACCCCCCGTGTACAAGCCACGTCGAGTTCCACACCAAGCTCCACACATACACCAAGTACACCTACTACGTCTGAAAACCCACCGGATTTCATCCCTCACAGTGAACCGACAACGACCACCGACGTTGTACCCACCCCCATCATCATCATCCCTGACAGTGAACAGACAACGACGACCGAGGTTGTACCCACCACTCCAGTTCACTCGTACCAAATTTACAAGAGCGGGTTACCACGACAACGGATACACCTCCAACCATGGACCCCCGTTAGCTGCATCCCTTCACTTGCGTCATCGCAGGACCGACGGGTTGCGGCAAAACGCACTTCGTCAGGAAGCTCCTTCAACACGCCGACAGCATGATCACCCCACCTATTGCTCGAGTCGTGTGGTGTTACGGAGAATGGCAGGAAGCGTATGCAGTAATGCCCCACATCACGTTCGTGGAAGGCCTACCCAACCTGGCGGATTTGGAACCCGACACCTTGGTGGTTCTGGATGATCTCATGGCGGAGACGGATGCGCGGGTCACCCAACTCTTTACCAAAGGCAGCCACCATCGACGGCTCAGCATCATCTACATTGTGCAGAATCTGTTCAGTAAAAACAAAGAACATCGGAACATCAGCTTAAATGCCCACTACCTGGTGGTCTTCAAAAACCCGAGAGATACCACTCAACTGCTGCACCGGGCGAGACAGATGTATCCCGGCCGCACACCCTTTGCGTTAGAAGCCTTTAAAGATGCCACAACCCCTCAGCACAGGTATGTGCTCTTCGACCTCAGGCAAGCCACCCCGAACATCTTCGACTGCGGACCGGGATCTTTCCCGGAGAGGCCCACCACGTGTACATGCAAAAATAATGTAAACACACCCACAGTGGCTCCCCCAGCTTGGGGGTGTGTGTTTGATGATGGGGATAATAAAAAGAATGAATACCACAGCAGGGTTGACTTTGTCTCTGTTCTCTGAATTAGATAAAAAGAGTAGAGTTGTGGGTTCTATCATTAGTTGTACATGATGTCTGCGCGAGTACGGAAGCACGCTCCCACGCTCCGTGTATTGAGGACGGCCCCACCCGAGTTAGTCCGCACCATTGTACGCGGCGCGGACCCTGACCTTGTACGCTGTCTGTGCGAGATCGGGTACAATCTGTTAAAAGGCAACGTACCACTGACTCCGGCTCAGAAGACCAAGTTGGCCATGCATAAGACAGGTCTCCGAACCCTAGTCCAGAAGCGGGTCCCTCAAACACAAAAGAAAAAGGTGTTACAGAAAGGCGGCTTTCTCGGGGCCATCTTAGCACCGTTGGCCGCTTCCGTGTTGGGTCCAGTATTGGGTGGACTCTTCGGCCGACAGTGAACCACACGAAAAAAATGGTCCTCGTCGAACCTCGGTTCCTGCAAAACCTCCAATCACCCTACCCTGTCCCACCTACGGTGAAGACCATAAACCCCCTCGATGGAGAGATGCAACAGATCTTACAGAGACCGGGGTTAAGCGACAGTGAGAAAGTACAACGGTACAATGAGACGCTTCAACGGTACATGACGTTCATGGACCAATACAAAACCCTCTCTACCCCACCACCACCACCACCACCACCACCACCACCACCACCACCACCACTACCACGTGACACACCGCCGACCCCAGCACCGCTTCAACAGCCGCCATTACCAGGGGTACCACCCACAGCCCCACAGTGGGTGGAAGACGAAGTGCTGAAGAGTGTACCTGCCTCGTTCAAGAAACAAGCTGGCCTGGTATTACAACGGATGAAACAGAATCCTAATATGACTTGGAATGATAAAGGCGAACTCCTGGTACAGAATCAGGTGGTCCCCGGCACCCACATGACGGATTTAGTGAATGACCTGATGCGTAAACGCAGGTCGCACAACGATCCTCGAGGATGGGAGGTCTTCGCTCAAGGCTTGAAAGAGATGCATGTACCACAGGAATTGGTGGGGAACCCCCACCGCTGGGCCTTTATGCAGCGTGACTCACCGAGTCGTGCACCACGACAGACTCTATAACCTTCTTGGGAATCCGACTGGGAACCGGAGTCACCCCCCAAATCACCATCACCACAACGGGCACCTTCTTTTCAGACCTTTCAAAAACCACCCTTGATCAAGACACCCCACATCTCCAGAGCCGTGCCACGTAGCAAGTCACCGCGACGAACACGACGCCGGACACAACCACCCAATGCCTGGAACACTTATTAAAACAGCAGCAGCAGGACAGCTCAGTCGCCATGTTTTACCTCACCCTACCCAGTAACAGTTCGCTGGATGTGTTTCCTGACAACACCTTGGCCAAGTACGTGACCCAGTTACCGCAATCGTTGCATTTACCTGGACGATGGGAATGTGGCCTCGTGGATATCCAATACCCTTACTCGTGGTACAACGTGCGTCCCAATGAAGTCTGGTACGAGGTGACCTACGAAGGCAAAAACACCCGACTCACCCTCCCCGAAGGCCAATACGATACCCCCAAGGAGTTCATGGGTGGGCTGTCAAAACTGTTGCATTATAAGGCTCTACGGGAGGTCACGAATGCATGAAAACCCATAAAATCCTTTCCCTTCAAGAATCACGTGGACTTCGATTACAACGCACACAACGATAAGGCACAGCTTACCGTCACCGCCAACGCGAGTGTCGAACTCAGTCCTATCCTACAACAAATGCTGGATTTCGATTTTCGGGGGTACGCTTGTCCAACCGCCCACCAAGGCGAGATCCCGATGGATATGAAGTCGGGTATGTACGGACACTACGTGTACTCGGACGTAGTCGACAACCACATCGTGGGCGATATCAACACACCTCTGTTACGGGTGGTCCCCATTAAAAAGAGATATGGAGATCAAGTCACCCACAGTTTCACCCACATGCTCTACCTGCCCGTACGACAAACCGACATCAACACGATCACGGTGGATATAAGAGATGACACGGGACGACCGGTGGCATTCGAACGAGGAAAAGTGGTGCTGACACTTCATTATCGACAAGCACGTGCTCCCCACTTTGCATGATCAAAGTACCTTACGAGTGCAATGCACGCAGCTATATGGACTATTATGCCCAACAGGCCGGGGGTAGCTTTCCCATCTTTAGTGGTGCACGCATGCAACGAGGACATGGACTGGGGAACATACTCGGGAGCATCGTCAAAACGTTTCTGCCCTTGGTGACGCGTGGGGTGAAAGCAATCGGCAAACAAGCGGTACGCTGTGGACTGCAAGTGGCCGGTGATGTCTTGGGAGGTACGGCACCCAAAGAAGCCTTGAAACGGCGGGCCAAAGAAGCGGAAGGCGTCTTGGTGGCCAAAGCACAACTCACCGTAGGGAATAAAAGAGCTGCCCCACCGAGACCACGCACCAGTCGACGACCGACCCAGCGACGACGCACATCGAAGAAGACAAAGGATATCTTTTCTTGAAACATGTCCTTGATCCACGCAGAGTCCTGCCCCTCCACCAACAGTGAATTGGATTTGTGGACCGTGCCGCCCACACAGACCAGTGTCGAACAAGGATTATGGGAGGAGCATCTCCCGCTCTCCAGCATCAACGAAACCGGGCCCATCGAGTTCACCATCAGTAATGCGGATACGGCCTATGTGGATTTAGCCCATACATACTTGTATGTGAAAGCCAAGGTGGTCAGTGGGGATGGCACCAGAATCGTCCAAGCTGCAACGGTGGGCCCGACGAATCTCTGGCTGCACTCGATGTTTCAACAGGTGGATATTTTTCTCAGCGACAAACTCATCAGTGACTGGACCAGCACGTACCCCTATCGAGCCTACATCGAGACCCTGTTGTCGTATGGCCGAGAGGCTAAAAAATCTCAGCTGACAGCCGCTGTATTCTACCAGGACACACCCGACCACATGGACACGGTGGACAATGTGGGATATAACAAACGGAAGGCTTTCACTGCGAACGGTGCCTCGGTGGATCTCATGGGTCGACTGCACGCAGACATGTTCATGCAAGACCGGTACCTCTTGAACAAGATCCCCATCAAAATCCGACTGATACGGGCGCCTCCGACCTTCGACTTGATGGCCACTAACGTAGAGGGGCATGCAGCTGACTATAAGATTGTCATCCAAGAGGCAATCCTGTATGTCCGAAAAGTGAAACCGAATCCAGCCGTTCAATTGGGACACATGAAAGCCTTGGAAACAAAACCAGCCCAGTACCCTATCCGACGTGTACAAACCAAAGTGTTCTCTGTGCCTGCTGGAAATATGGGCGCCAACAAAGAAAACCTGTTCCTGGGGGAACTACCTAAGCGATTGATCCTGGACTGTGTGGAAAACACCAGTTTCAGCGGATCCTACCCAGAGAACCCGTTTGACTTTAAACATTTCGGCATCAATTTTGTGGCCCTGCATGTGGATGGACAAAAGGTGCCAGCCACGGCCTTAACACCGAACTTTGGGCGCAGGAATTTGTACAAGCCCCATGTTCATGTTTTATTCATAATGCCCAATGTGGAGATTCAGTCAAACTGAAATCAGTGGTGTAGGATGGGACCAAAATGTAACCCATCAAGGTTAGAATGCAAGAGCACTATAGTAAAATAGAGAACCAATGAGATCAGCCCAAGTACGTGTTTTGGTCTAGGTTTGGAGTGGGCATTTCATTGAAGTGCGTGTATACGGTGAGTGAAGTCTCGTCCAACACGTATAGATTAAGTGTATGATTATAAGTTCTATGTAACCCATCAAGGTTAGAAAGCAAGAGCACTATAGTAAAATAGAGAGCCAATGAAATCAGCTCACAGACCAAGTACGTGTTTTGGTCCAGGTTTGGAGCGGGCATTTCATTGAGGTACGTGTATACGGTCAGTGAAGTCTCGTCCAACACGCTATAAGTTCTATGAGCATAATGCATGAAACTGGCTTTGAACACCGTATTAGCCAATCAGTGGCCTAGAATGGAGCCAAAGCTAACCTATCCATGTCCAGAAAACATTACCCGGGTGTACAAGAACCCGGATGTAGGCGCGGACGTCAGCGAAAGCACACCGTGAGTACCCCAATTCGATTGGCTGATTGTTCGACCGCTGATTGGTTCTTTTTCTCGACCGCTGATTGGCTCTTTTTTCTCGACCGCTGATTGGTCCAAATGGAACTGCCCATCTTTCCCAGGTTAATCTAGAATCCCCTTTTTGTGCTCAAGCTCTGACTATAGCGATGCCGCAACATTGTCTCATTGGACATTGGACCGTTTGACTTGTTATGTGACCTTTTGTCCCGCGCGCGCACTGCCGATGATGACGCGCGCGCGCGCTGCGGCCGGAGAACCCGCACGCGCGCGCGCGCTCGCGCTGGGGGGCCGGGGCCGGGGTGCGGGCCGGGAAAGTTGAAGGTAGTGTGTTTGAGCATTCACCCAAAACCGGAAGTGACGTCATTTTTTACATCTGGGTGAATTCACCCCAACCGGAAGTGAGGTGACACACACACACTTGTGCAGACCCAGTACATGACAAACACAGACAAGTCATTCACCCCAACCGGAAGTGACGTCATTTTTACATCCGGGACTTTTGACCTGGGTCACGTGATATGCAAATTTCTGATGTCAACGGTCAATAGGGCTCGCCTAGACTCCCAAAACGTCTATGTCCATAGTATGGCCAGGCTGCGCATGCGCATTGACCCTATGTCAACCCCACATCCACACCATCAGAGGCTCCCTCACCTCATATGACCCCATTGGACCATTAGTGGCTCCCCTAGCTCCAAAACGTCTAGCGGAACCCATACAGGGTCCAGTTTTCGACACTAGGTGACCATATTCCGACAAAATGGCCAGTTTTCGACACCGGATGTGCCGCCATCTTGAACATACGTGCCGCCATCTTGGATATGTCCCATAATGCACCGGGTCAAAATACTCGCTTCTGATTGGCTGAGAGCTCTGTCACGGATTTGAAATACTCGCTTCTGATTGGACGAGAGCTTCGCATTGCGCCTGCGCATGCGCAGAATGCTGATATTTCAACCCCACACCCAGCCCATCAGATGCCCCTTCACTAATGCTTCACATGGATACCTCATATGACCCCATCGGACCATTAGTAACTCCCTTAGCTCCAAAACCGCTATTTGCATACCCTTGAGCCACCGCGCATGCGCAGAATGCCTATATTTCAACCCCACACCCAGCCCATTAGATGCCCCCTCACATAGGCTTCACTTGATACCTCACTCGACCCCATCGGCCCATTAGTGGCTCCCCTAGCTCCAAAACGTCTATTTAGGTATTCCCCGTAAAGACGCAAATAATCGAATCAGGGGAGATGACCCGGCATTTGTCCTACAGAGGGTTCGCCCAGTCAGAGTTGTCTTCCTTGCCTCCAGAGGGCAGAGCGATCGATGTCGTGATGTCAAAAGGGAATCCCCATAGCATGCGCCGCCATTTTGTATGTTTACTTTTTGCGGAGACATACCGGACAATAAACGCTCGACCCTGGGGTCGCACTGATCCTAGACTCGTCATAATAAGATCGTACAACACCTATAGGGTATCTTTATTATTATTATATGTCTTAGAGGGCTTTTTGAGGGTAATGTGAGGTTTTTTTTAGGGTAATGTTGCTCAATTTACCGTGACATGAGATGAGGCAAAAATTCAAGATGGCGGCCAAACTCTGGCAGATCGAGTTGTCTCCCTTGCGTCCAGAGTGTACAGATGGCGCCACCATCGGAAGTTGTGACGTCATAGTTACATCCGGGGGAAAGGGGACTCGAAACATTCTTACCCTACTACTATCAGTGCAGCCAGGGACTCCACCCTGCATCTTGATGGTACGAAGAAGAAATTTCGGGAGTATGGAAGTGTTCAGTTGTCGTTGACAGATGGCGATAGTTACTGCCTTGGCATTGAGGAGATGGTAAGCGGTGAAGCAAAAACTTATAATGACACGGTGATGGCACTCTTTGGTGATATAGCTGAATCGTTTGCAGAGGATTCTGAAGAAGCATCCAGGTTAACAGCTAGTCTGCTTGCAACTATGAAAAATACAATGACAGATAGAAGTGTGGTGAACAATAAGTTTGTTGAATGTTTTGAAGAAGCCAGACATATGATATTTGAAAAACATCTTCAAAATTATTCCAAATTAACTAAACCTGAACAGGATAAAATTGTGAAACTACATACCCTCTTTTGTGGCCTTCATGTGTTGCCCAATTTAGGGACTGCTGCTGCAAAAGCCCTCTCAAATTTGAAGAAATAAGTATTGCAGATCGCAGATAACCTCTTATGCCTTCAACAAGGGTAATGCAAGATCATTCGATCTCATTTTTGAGATCTCGCAGGCTATGCCAAGAACAGGTAGTAAGCGGTCTGGTTGTGCCTCAAACTGGGAGGATTTCCTGGCAAGTGAAGGAGATAGAAATCACATTAAGTCTTTTCTCCACCACCGCTTTAATGTTCTGTTCACAGATAGAGGATCTGTTTTTTACCATAGAAATCAGTTGCACAGATTTTTAAGTGGCTACAATATCAATGAAAATCGGTTGTTGCTTTGTATAAAAGAAAGTGTTTTATCACCAACCTGTCAAGCTGCAACGCGCGCCTTAGGAATATTTGCACAGTTGGTCACCATTCCACTCTGGATTTTATTAGAAAAGGAGAAGGAGACACATATATTAAGTCTAAACGACAAGTGGTTGAATTTGAAAGTTTCTCTAAAGGAGCTTGCTGTCGATGCAACTCCACTTCTCCAAGGGAGATCAATATTTCCAGAAGTGGATCTGAAAAACAACAGAAAATACAATAAATATAACGATGTCAGCAGTTGCCTATTTGAGTCCGATTATGATGCAAATATTGACTCGTTGACTCGTTAACCAAGGACTTTTTGGAGATAATATGTTTTGAAGCAGAGCAACTCGTCAGCAGACAACTGAAAGATCAGCTACCTGGAGGAGTTTTCTTCAATCCATCACCACAAGTTTTGCATGAAACGGCATCATGCCCTACATCCAATAGAATTGGAGAACGAGACTTCAGTGACGTGGACAGGGATGTAAATCGAGCCCCACAGAAAATTACAGCACATCATTCATCAAGCTTGACATTCGCAATAATCGAACGGCTAAGTACCTAAAAGATCTGTTTCCAGATGAAAGGAGAAAAATTATTCAGAAGGCAATAAACACAGCATCACAAAGGAGAATGAAAAATCGTCACAAAATTAAAACTATTAGAAAATTGAGGCAAAAGATAATGGAAGCGAACAAACTTAAGAAGGAGGAGTTAAAACGCAAAGCTACAGCACGAGAACGACAACTACAAACAAGGATAGGTGAAATTGGGGGACCATGGAAAATGAAAGGAGACATGGACGAGGCCTTGAGAAAATTGTTAAAAAACAGAAACAAAATCCAAACTGTGAAAGATCAAATTTCTCACCAGAAATCAAATTTGTCGGCATCTTGTCAGTGATAAAAACCTTTGGTGCTTCTCTCGGCAAGCGAAACTAAAACCGCTGGAACTACAGAAAAACTTCCTGGCCATTCTTGCTTCTGTTTCTATAAATCCCACAGATTCCCCTTTGATTCAGACCAAAATTCCAACACTTCGAGATGCAGTTGAACGTACGAGACTCCTGCGTACTTACAAGTATTCCAACACGACAGTTACACTTGGTGCTCCTTCACGCACTAGAACGGAGAGAAATGGGAGCAAACAACTGAAATCATTGTCTGTCAAATCTGCTAAAACAATTGTAGCGAAAGCAAAGAAAACTATCAGAACCGTGTCAGAAAATCGACCACATGAACAATTTGCAGAAACCATGTGTAACTGTTTTATCGCGGTTGGGTTTGAGGAAGCTTGGTATCTAGGGAAAATTGTATCTGTTTCATCTCGCGATGAGGCTACAATTAATTATATGGTTAAAGTTTCCAGTAAAGTATTTAAATGGCCAGCCAAAGAAGATATTAAGACCACCAAATCAATTTTCATTGTCTCCAGTCTTCTAAATGTCATCCCAAGAGACAGCAGTCTAAGATTCTTTGAGATAGCTAATGCAAAGATGGAACTTGAAACTATTGACTCAAATTACCATAACTTGGTGAAAAAGCTTGAGTGGGAATGATCTTACCTCTAATGTTATCCTGGCCTACTATCTGGTGATTCTGCTGTAGGTTTGTAATTGTAACTCTTGGTCTTCATCGCCACTCCCACTCTGCTGTGCTGGTCGTCGGGTAGGGGGCTGGACTGGGCCATCTCCCACTCAACCTGGCGGTTTGGCCCAGCAGGGTGGGCTCTTTCAGCCTTCCGGGGGTGCAGCTGTCTGTAGGAGATGGGAATTGAGCCATCTTCGACAGGCTACACCCCCAGAGGGCTGACTTTGTGGTGATGGAGCTGATCCTGCTGTAGGAAAATATATTCTCGAATGGCATGGAGGACTGTATAAAGTGACAATTCTGGGTGGCATGAAGGTTGATACCGCGATGCATTTCAGTGGGCTTGGCAACGAGGTTTGAATTGTGTTTACGAACAATTTTTTACCCTACCATGCCTACAAATTAAGCTACCATTACATGATATACCGGATAGCAATTTGAACATAGAATAGTTGCCATACATTCCGGTCTTCACCTATTTCCGAGCATGCCAGCTTTGTCATGTTGCAGAGATAGGCGAATGCACCACTTGACCTCTCAAAGGTCACAGTTTTGATGCGGATCAGCATCTATAGATGCTCTTAATATATGTACATAGACTATATTTCAACAGTTCTTAATTTTGTTTATCCTGACATACTCTCTTGTGCTTATGCTTTAGGTAGGTCCGCCGCCGGATATCTGAATTCGGTAAACATGAGAGCGGCCATCTTGATATTGGACGAGTAACAGGTGTTTTCTCGAACCATACTTCACAGACGTCCAACTAATTTCATATCGTAAAACGACAGCATTGTATCACCCGTTCGTGGTTAACACATTAATATTAATTCTGTTATAATGAATTAATCGAATAAATGTCCTAGTACTATTTTATTATGGCTGAGAGACCAAATCGATGACCATACATGATCAAGTTATTCATATGTACGTCTGTAGCTAAATGTTTGAGATTGAACTGCGAGTTACTGAAAAAACGAAACAGTAAAACACGCGGATCGGATTGATGTGTAGAGAAAGTCGATCTAGGCTTAATTTATAATGACACTCATCAATAAATAAACTCTTACACCAGGCTATATGAAGTGACTTAATACCTCAACCACAGAACATTACTTTCAAAGTCCTAGTTGGACATGCGGTTCATGCCCACATTTTGCCAGCGAGCACTTAACTTCCGGCTAACCCCACACTTTTCAGATGGGTTCTTGCGCGAACTACATTAGTCAAACCTTTAATGAAAACAAACAAATCGACGATTTTTTTATCCATAATGGTGCTTGTAATACGCAGATTATAAGCTACAAACGTTTCCGCCGGCATTGATGCATCTGCATCAATAAGTTTTCTTGTACAAATTTTGGAGATGAAATAATGTTGGGGGGAGGGGGGGTTTGGATGTGTTTGCCAAATAAAGATATTTCTTATCTCTCATTCTTATGTGATTTGCAAATCTCTTTGTCATCTCCTCCATTGAATTCTGCTTGCAAAACCCTTTAATTTGATACCCCACATGCCCATATTCCGACAGCGAGAAATGTATAACCAGCAAAGGCGGCCATTTTGAATGGCGGCCATTTTGTAAGCGGCCATGTTTTTATTCTCAATTTCCATATCGTGTTTCGGGATTCGGTTATTAAGAATTAGATTTTCTCTTCGAAAATTGATTTTATAATTAATGATGAGTTACATATGAGACCAGAACAATTACAGGAGTTAATTATGCAAATTTATGCAAATTAGGCTGTATCACAGCCTTGTGTTTATTGATTATCAGCCTGCCAAGATTAAATTTAGGTTCACCAAGTATTGACAGACCTGTGTGCAAAATTTCATCAACGTAGTTCGAATAGTATTTAGTGTAAGAACACAAATGTGAGAAAATCACTACCATTTGTGATGTCCTATATAATGGATTATGTATATACTTCAGGGTGCCGAATGCCCATTTTTCCATAACTCGTCAAAGTATGATATCGAGAAGTATTTGTCCTATTTTCATAATTTTTGCGGCATTAAACTCCGTATAATGAAAGCATCCACGGCTGCTAAAAAACAGGGAAGGAATTGGTCCTGTCCAATATATTTCTGATGTGTCTCCCGTTGCATACGTGGTATGAATTTGTGAAGCGTAGTTCTAATTATTGAAGAGACTTAATCAAAACTGTAAAGAAAGTCTAGGCAAATGAGAGTTGTATATGTGGTACCAGCGGACGATGGAAACAATTTTGTCGAGGCGTTCAACTGCTATCACAATTGTTTGACGACCCAATGGAATTACCGTTCCCCGATAAAGAACACAACACCGAAGATTAAAAATTGTATATTATCTGAACTAGACAAGATAACATTTTGGTAGTAAACCTACAATATTGCCAGGTCGGTGTCCGCATCATAGTGAACATTGGTGCCCAGGATGCATAGCGGCATTCATTCATGGTTTATGTATTCATGCACACTGCAACCTGCAGTCAAAACTCAATGACATTGTTATTGTAGACATGTACAAGAATAAAGTCACTGAATCTGATTCATATTCATTTATTTGTGTGGCAATTGACAACCAGAAAATACTATAAGTAGACTAGAGATCTTTTTCAAGATTACACGTATGCCTACCGGTACATCGAATAATTATTTTAAAATCACATTCAGCAATTGCACACAGCAAAAATATGCTTACGTTACTAAAAAATTCAAATCACAGACACAGAAAACCATTATTAACATCAAAAATAAATTTTACCTCCACTGCCTGGCCCAAACGGAAAATTATTTTGTCAACTTCAACAGGTCAGAACAAAGGACAAAGTGGGTATCCCACCTGGGATATTAAATCAAAGTTTGGATATTGAAATTTATCACATTTCAGAGTAAATTGTAGGGTTTTGATTGGTTAATTACCATAGTGCATTAGACCGTATTGCGTTATCCACCGTTGGTATACCAATTCAGAATTCTCGTATACCAATGCTGTCAAGGACGCGCGTGCCCATATACCAACGCAGTCAAGGACGCGCGTGCAACCACTGACTGTTCCAGCCCAGACACCACCTCCATGAAACATGTCATAGAAACCCAAAACGCAGACCACATCAGTGATAAGGCAGACCATGGGAGACTACATACTGAGGAAAAGCCATACAAATGCTCATTATGTTCGTATAGTTGTACGAAGAATGGTAATATGCGGAAACATCTGAGAATGCATACAGGTTATAAACCATACATATGTTCAATGTGTCCGTATAGCTGCGCCGATAACAGCAATCTGCAGAGACATCAGAGAACTCATACTGGTGAAAAGCCATATAAATGCTCATTATGTCCGTATAGCTTTACACAGAAAATTAGTCTGACGAGACATCAGAGAACTCATACTGGTGAAAAACCATACGAATGTTCATTATGTCCGTATAGTTGTACTCAGAAAAATCATCTGAAGAGACATCAGATAAGTCATACTGGTAGGGAGTTCAGTGAAAATAATGAAGATGACAATTAGCACGCAAACTGCATTTTCTTTAAAGTACTTTTTAAACAGGGAAGTTTCCCTGTTTCTTGCCATGCTAGCCCAACTGGCTTATGGGTAATTTCAGAGGTGCCATCTATCCAAGCAATATGGTTTTCATTACAACACCCCTGCGCAAAATGAGAGAATGACTGAAACTTCCACGTCACTCCGTTTATTGAACGCGATATGAAGTAGTTCGACCTAGTTTCGAATAATTTCGCTGAATTAATCCCACGACGAGCCGTTTCTAGGTGCAGATATTGAAGAATATGTCGGTTTCGTTTCCTGGTAAACACTTCTGCTGATATCTTGTGAGATTTTCTTCGAAAGATCGTGTTTTGTCTGTAAACTGGTCAATATGGCACAAGTCGTATGCCGACTTCATGTTCGGCTCTGATAGCCAATGAAATATACCGAATTGACGAAATTACGTCATGTTTTAAGATCGGCTGAACCGCACTGCCAAAACTGTCACAGTTTCTTTTATTCTCGACACTGATCCGGGCTGTTTTACATACATTTTTCTGGAATTACTTGTGTTAAGAGGTGGGGTGAGTGGGTGGTTGTTGAAGGGATACAGTAGATGGGTCAAAATTATAAGAATATACAACACTTGAACGTGTGCGGGATAGTTTTTCAATATTGAGATGCGATTCAATTTGCTATATACTTGTGTAGTGTTAACAAATCATTATGTCACGGTCATATGACCATCTTTTGGTCAATATGTGACCAGATAGTGTATATTTACAGCAGTTGTCATCTGTGTTATAGCTGTTGTATATAGCATACACGGGATGCATCTGGTATGACTTACTTGTTTAATCGATCTAGGTACAAGGATCTTCTGTAGTGGCTGGTTATTAACATCAAACTCGACTATGGGTTCTTCTTTTATTGTTATATGGTTGTGTATTCCAGCCTGGATCTTCAATTCCTCCTTCACAGATATATTCTTGGTTCGTTGGCTCCACAATTCGTCCTTCGTCACTGATTCGTCTGTTTGGTCAACATCCTCCCGTTTTACTGATACATTCTCCATCTCTTCTTCATGTGAAACAAATGCGGCCTTGTCTAAGAGAAACACAATTATAATCTTATTAACAATTATTTTTCTGAATTACGCAGCTCGGGTTTGTGTAAACAATTGGTCAGCACCATCAGTGGACAACTTGAGGCGGAAATTGAGAATAGACCCTTCCCCTTTTAGATGTTGATAATGCATAGTGGCGGTGTTTCAATACATATGAGAACAGAACGTTCGTCAAATTAGAAAGGACCAGTTACACATGTAGTATGAATTGAAGATCCTAGAATGTAATCCTTCAAAAGATATCACCAGTACTAGAATTTGACAATGATAAAATAGATAAAGGTCAGTCATTTTCAATAGGCTTCTGTTTCATCGCCAGTGGTATTATGTTATACGAAATTGGAAAGCCTGACAATAATTTTTCAAGAGATATTGTGTCAATAATCAAGATGGACTGACAGACGGGCAACGCAATTTTTAAATGATTTAATGATCTTTTACGTTTTGACGTCATGGAACGGCAGATATCATACAGCTTAAACACGTTACATAAGTTAACATACAGACAGCAATCGTGATCACAATATCCCATCTCGTCTATAGACGGGTGTACAAGACAGGAAGTTATCATTACCAATACGCCAATTCCACGCGGTTGCATTTATCACTAGTGACGTGAAGGCATCCTGACATGCGCATTATTCTTATATCGTTTCAAAATCAACCGTTGTTCCGTTTACGCATATCTACAAGAAACTTAAAACAAGCCGGATATGTCGTGTTTACACAAATCGATTTCCATTCAATTAAAAGAGACAGAGAGACACGTTGAACAGTTCAGACGTTTGTACTGAAGTTTAAAGGGACGTGGAGGCATGAAATTACAGAAACACTTTTACTGAATCGATTAATGACCGCTTTGATGGTAAAAACACCTAATTCATCCAAATATTCAAACTGTCTTGCCAGTCTAGAACCTTCAAATGCAAATATTTTCTTCACAGCTGAGGTTAAGAATTGTGAAACGCTGAAGGAATCAAGGCACTGGGCTTGTAAATATAGGTCACCTATAGAATCTTGATCCAAATTATTGTGAAAATACCCAGCCTCTCAAAACCCATACAAACGTTTCAACCAGTCTAGTTTGTCAGCGGTATCCTGTCACTCTTTACATTTCAAAGACATATTTCCTAAATAGGTGTATCCACTGCCCTTGATGTAATGGTTTTGATTTACATGACTATCTGACATGTCTGGACAGCATATGAATACTCAACCTCAAAGTTGGAGATTTCAACAGACACATTTTCTGAATGTTTTTCATTATACTGTAAATGCTAAATAATTTGGTTGCGGTAGCTAATTTTATATTTAAAAAAATGTGTTGCTTTCTTATATCTATTAGCTCGAGCTTGTATCTTTGTTATATAAAATTTCATCATATTTTGAGTGCTCAAATTGTTGCCACTACAAAGGCCCCAAGGTATTTGTGAACCAAGTATTGTTGTTATTACAACTGCTCACAGGAGTACATACTGTATGAAGACAATGGCATTGTACGTGGAGTGCATTTAGATCCTGGGCAAGTGTAAATGTTAAATATTTAACGTACACACATAAAACAATTTACTAAAGTGAAAACGTTTCAATCAGGCTGTGTCGCATTTGGTTAATCAAAATTATATGGAATAAGCTAAAAATGCAAAATACAGAATAGGACTATCAAACAAATATTGGGAAAAGCGATTCCTTTTTAAATGAATAGTTCTCTGTTGACAATGAATTTTTATCAATTCTCCAAAGGTGATGGTACGATAAGGCGGCCTATACGTGGTGCGGTTGAAATTGAAAAAATAAAATGTCATAAAAATACTTATGTTTTAATGTAACGACAAGAGAAGATATAAGTACACAATATGTGAAAGTTTTAGAGCGATTGCGTTATGATTATAGTTATCACATGAAACTGAAATCCACAGCTTGTGCCATTTCGTGCAAAAAAGAGTCTAAATCGAGTACTTCAGACATGCATTTAGACGCGAAGGACCCCTTGGACCAAAACGTCATTTAACCTGGTGTTATGTGGTAACATTATATTCCCACTGCTGGAAGATCTTTTTGGTCCAAGGAGTCCTTTGTACTAAAAAATGGAAAGTTATGTTTTCTTAACTAGATTAAAGTGACAAAATAGCCTGTTACAGTTGTTCTTACGTCGTGGGGTAGTGGATACACACGTTAGATCACAAGCGCCTCGAAATGTTCTTTTACCGGGTTCGAATCCCAGCATAGCAACATGTGTGACTGACGTCGACAAGTTATTTCAATCTTTCTCATTTTTGTAAAAAAAAAAATTGCATTCAGTAGATCTGACATAAGATTTAAGGCTATCATTATGAACCAATTAAAAGTAAAATAAATATTATTTTCCGATGACACGATACCGTGTGGACATTACGGGTTAGTCAACCGTTGAAATCGAACAATCAGTCGCTACCTGTAACAACGGCAATATATTCGCCTAAATTGTGTATTTATTCTCCAATAATCGACTGCAACGAGTTGAAATAATAACGCCTTGGTACCGAACATATACTAGGATGAAAGTAACTCCGAAAATGGAAGTCATTGTGATAAATATTCTATATTTCGGCTTTGCTTATGCCATCATCAGGAATACATATAAACAATTGGAGTATACAGTCAGCTATATATACAAGTTTGAGTAGAAAAGGCGGCAAATATACAAGCGAGCATTGGAGTTCAGTAAACAATACCACTGGTGTGAGTTACACTCAATATATTAGTGAGTACTAGTCAATACAATGAAGCTCATGTTCACCTAAAGACAATCAGGTCCTTAGATGCCATTATTCCATGATTTAGTTTGGGTGTTTTACTCTTGATAGCAAGTGCCTCTTTGAACAGTAGTTCATTCCAATTCTGACCGGGCTCTGCCCATGATACATTCATTTGGAGGAACAGTCACCTAAATGGCGAGCTTGAAGCTGGAAATGGTGGCAACGGTCATTTTCTGGGCGACAGCGCATATGGCGATATTGGCCACCATACCAAATTCTTCCCACAATCACAAAAGAATAAAGAAAATAAAACGCAAGCCAATTTTCATGCGTGAACTGAGTCTTTCTTACACAAAGGACATGGTGAAGTGGATTGATAACATTTTTAGTGGTAACGAAGGCTGTTCTCAGGTTCCATGATAGGAATATATTAACTTATTTACCCAAAACCGTCAGATTTAAAGAGGCCGTAAATGTAAGTGGTTCGTAATTTTAAGAGGCATTTAAGTGTGGTTTTGTGAATACCACTTAGTGCACACGTAACATTCTCGCAAATCGCTCTTAACGTCCCCGCAAATGACTAAGAGGCCCGTAACTTAAGTGGCGTTCGTGAATAAGGCTCCTGATGATCAGGGGCAGAGGTCCCCATAAGTTAAGAACAATGGGGACCATTCACCAAGTTGGTCCTGAAGACAAAACCATCTGTAACCATGCATTGTAATGATCCCCATTCATTTTTTTTCATGTACCAATTCAAATGAATAAACTTACTCTTCTACAAACATCAGCACATAAGCCAAATGGATTGGAGAAATTTTTTGCTTCAGATGTGGTTTGTCTGCCACGAAAGGCTTCAACCTTCTCCTCAAGCCTGGTGCTTTTACATCCTCTAGTAGTTGAGGCACAACAAACTCTTTAGGCCTGAAATGAACAAATGTACCCAATTATTGGCCATATGAAAACAAGGGCCATGGAGAAGACATATTTTGAGTTTGATATAATTTTCAAACATGAACAGTCCCAAGCACGGAGAACCCCTCAGCCTTGGATGTATTATAGATTTGGTTAAGGAAAAATAATTGGTGGCAACAAATAATTTGTGATTTTCAATCGGATCCACAACACCATGCATACATGTGTGATCAAAGTTGAGGCATCTAGTCATTCTTATTATGGCCGAAATTATGGCGGGACAGTTGTTCATACATGACCCCCAAGTCAAATCCAGCAGTAGCCCATGACCAGAAGTGCCAGATCTAACTTGTGTAAGTTCAATTAACATTGGTGTTGTAATTCTTGAGCTAGCTGATAACAGAGCAATTAGTGAGTGACATTAAATGGGATGTACATAATTTGACTAGCTGGTCACCCAGAAGAAATGGATCAATCCCATGCAGTCATTCAGTTTTGAGGAGATACGTGACCACTCTCCCACATCATCATGCACACATCTAAAAATTAGATCAGGCCTGTAAAAAAACTAGAGATCCTGAAGGATCTTGGCGCTCACCATTGTCCGATAATTGTATTAAAGCTAATGACAAGAGGATCTTTTCACCCATTGTTACTAAGACGATGGAGTTGTAATTTTGTTTACACAATTTCGAATCTGAGCGAAAAAGATCAACATGAAGCTGCGCTATCGAAACCCCTCGGCTCTGAACCCCAGCTATTATAATGTAAGGGTGTCTCTACCAATTGATTGGCTTGTGGGAAGAAATATTTACCCCTGGTATTGTAAGTGTACTTTCTTTGAAAAAAAAAAGAAATTTTCCTCCCCTTAAATTAATTTGTTTCTGGAATAAATACATGTACTATAGATAACACAACTAAAATTGTTGAAATGGAAATCATTAGAACAGAGCCAAATTTGGGGAAACATTTAAGCGGTGGTAATATAAAATGAAAAACAGATTTGCAAGCATTCTTCGTATTGTCTAAGAGAATAAAGCTGTATCGATGTCTCACCAAAACAACAGTACACATGGCTAGATAAATACATGTATGTCATTTTCAATGTATGTCATGGCTAGATAAATACATGTATGTCATTTTCAAAACAGATTTGCAAGCATTCTTCGCATTGTCTAAGAGAATAAATCAATAAATCAGTCATCCAATCAATAAATAAATGTGATAGTATACTAACATGATATAGAAATAATATGCAAACTTAACATAGGAATTAGTGGATTTTGTTAGACAAGGGGCATAACTCTGCAAAATACTTTCTGACACGACTCATTTTCGATAGGCATCTAGTGTCATTTTCAAAACAGATTTGCAGGCATTCTTCGCATTGTGTAAGAGAATAAATCAATAAATCAGTCATCCAATCAATAAATAAATGTGATAGAATACAAACATGATATAGAAGTTATATGCAAACTTAACATAGGAATTAGTGAATTTTATTAGACAAGGGGCATAACTCTGCAAAATACTTTCTGTCACGACTCATTTTCGATAGGCATCTAGTTCAGGTCAAGAGAAACAACTGTATCACGTTAGGATGTTGTATATGGAACGGTTCTGAAATTATCACAATAACAAATCATAAATGGATTTTTATTTGTAAAAAGGGGCATAACTCTGAAAAATATTGTCCGAGATCCCTCATTTTCGATAGGCTTCTGATTTACGTGAAGATAAATAGATGTAACAAGTTTGGTTGCCATGCATGAAACGGTTCTGTAGATATCGCGGTAACGGACGTACGGACGGACGGACAGCCGTACATGATGACGACAATACCCCTAGGCCAAAGTTGGCCGAGGGGTAAAAACCAAAACACAACTCGATACTGAATTCAAACTGTAGAGTTAGTTTCCATCCGGGATTGGTGTCTATTTCAGAAATACAGTTCAGAACTAGTTCAATCACACTGACATACTTAGCGAAAAATATGTTAGTGGCCACTCTGTTGCAGCAGTGCTACAATGTACATCACTGTCAGATGTTACAAGCTGCTCGAGCTGTCTGCATGTCTGCATTTTGATGTCCCGGGAGTCACAAATGTGAGTATAGTTGTTTGTTCTCCAAGACCTATCTCATCCACAGATAAACAGTTTATGTTTTTAAATCACAACTAAAACCTGGTTAATATTAAATCTAACTGTATTACATGTATATTTGGTAGAAAATCTTCTTAAAAGGCTGTCAAGGGAGTCATAGTTTCTTTGTCACGGGAGTCACACTGTACTGGCTTTGTTATCCAGCAAACTAATTAATATGTTAATTTATTTTTCTGCACATCTGTTATTATATTATTACTTTATTCAAGGAAGAAAATCCTAACTTGAAAATTGGACTCTTCTCCCGGTTGGTAGCCCTAATCAAGGAATGCTTTGCCGAATATGCTCTTGAACTATTTTCACTAGTGGGAGTTGATAGTAACCGTTTCTTTTCTCTGCATTTCCACTGTTGATCCCTGTCAAACAGCCTTTTCTTTTCTAGATGTTTTGCTTAATCTTCAGTTAATTTTGTGAATTCCCTTCTCTTTGTTTCCGTATACTTATTCAAGTATTGTCTACACTTTTGTTTATAAACAGCAAATGCAGCATGGTTTGATTTTAACTTCTCCCTCCTCTTTCTCTGCCTTTCTGTAGTTACTAGTGGCATTTTGGATCAACTATATAAAGAAAGTAATAATAAAATAACCGATGTGCAAAAAAATAAAATTAACACATTAATTAGTTTGCTAGATGCCAAAGCCTGTACAGTGTGACTCGAGTGACAAAGAAACTGTGACTCCCGTGACAGCCTTTTAAGAAGATTTTCTAGCAAATATAATACACTTAGATTTAATATTAACCAGGTTTTAGTTGTTGTTATAATAGATGATTTATAAACATAAACTGTTTCTCTGTGGATGAGATAGGTCTTAGAGAACAAAACAATTAGACTCACTTTTGTGACTCCCGTGACACCAAAATGAGGTGGAATACATGCAGACAGCTCGAGCAGTTTGTAACCTCTGACAGTGATATAGCACTCTGCTGCAACAGAGTGGCCAATAACCTATTTTTTGCTAAGTAGATCAGTGTGATTGAACTAGTTCTTTGTGGAAAATTCCACCTGGCAGAATTGTACCACAGTGACGTCAGTGAGGAGGCTGCAACAATACATGTCTTTAAAAAGCTCTGTGACCTCAATAAACTGAACAATCTCAAAGATATTCCATATCCAGTAACCCTGACCATATAGGTATCTGATAAGCTGCTTTAAACAATTCTTGGGTAAATTTGAAAAAAATAAGTATGATGCACAGTTAGCTTGGAATGGCTGTGTAGATATCGCGGTAACGAACGGACGAACGTACGTACCTACGTACGGACAGAGTAATACTTTCGTTTTCACACCTTTCGAGATAAGTTTTACAAACATCGTCCAGGCTCGCATTCTCGGGAAACATTTTTATCGTAGGGGTCACCAGAATCTTTGATCTTTTCGTTTCGATTATACTGCATGTACAGATAACCATTATTGTGATAACGTTAAATCGACGAATAGACGTGAACTATGACATTTCATGCAGCCGCTCATGCCATGTGCCGCTCACATTCCGCTGTCAAAATGGCGGTCACTGTTTAGTCGAAGCAACCCAGAACCATGAACCCGCTACTGAGCTATCTGATCGATGTGTCTACAAAGGTTGGCTGGCTTATGGTATTAAACATTCCAGGACATGCGAATAGGGTTGGAGCAGAGGTACTGTATATAGCATATAACATCGGCAAAGATTATCTGCGACGGAGAGGAAATTACAACACATATAAGGGAGTGGGAAGAGGTGCCGACATACTGACTGCGTCACATGACTTCACAGAATAGCCCTCTGGTTATCCTATTCTAAAGCACATACCAAGAATATAACGATTCGTGATATGTGTTGTATCTCAGGTACGCTTTTATTGTACCTGTTCATGTGGCAACTTGGATGATATGACCACACGGCCCCTAGCACCCACACTCAAGGGAGTTAACTTTGCAACTGCATCTGGTTTTTCTCTCGGCAAGGGAGACAATTTCGTAACGGATTTTTTTTTTTATAGACGGAGTAAATAATGACAAACAATGCGCAAAATTGTCCATAATTTTCATTGTGCGGGCCGATTTTCCTAATGCGGGCGGGTCATGAGAAGCAGCCAATTAATTAACAGAGGCCTTAGCTTGGTCTATTATTTTAACATTCGTATACTCCAATTGTTTATATGTATTCCTGATGATGGCATAAGCAAAGCCGAAATATAGAATATTTATCACATTGACTTCCATTTTTCGGAGTTACTTTCATCCTAGTTTATGTGAAATTGATCTGTGGGAATAATGGATACTGAACATATGTGAAGCTATCATGGTTCACCGTAACATTCAGTCCGTTGATTGAGTTGCCGCCGAAGACGAGTTGTAAATTGCATTGTGATTGACAGATGGAGAGTCGGCTGGCTGTGGGCAAAAACCCCGCCTTACAATACCATCTCCTTTAACTTTGTTAGCTGGTATATGAAAATATATTTGCGAAATAATATAATTGCCAATTATTCCGCTGAAAATGAATAACCCTTACCAACATCTGTATGATAATCTATCTTTTTTTCTGTATTTTGTAGGGGTTTATTCGATATTTCGTGTAATTTTGATTGACCAAAGTTGACACAGCCTATTGAAATGTTTTCACTTTATTGTTGATTTTACAAGCTTGTACCTCAATATTTAACAGTTACACGTCCAGAAACGCCCAGTTTAACATTACAAATGCAGAAACTAAATGCACTGCACATCTTCGGTATACGCTTGTCAGCAATTTCCAAAATGAAATGTGTCCAACGTAATATGCCGTAAATTGATATTGGAGACTATACTTCGGAGACTTTGAATATGTTTTTCATATATTCTATACATTAATGAGCTATATATATATATATTTAAAAAAAAAAATAATTACTCACTTCTCCCGTTCAGATTATCGAAGAACGAAAGAAAAAGAAGAAAGTAACCTCATTTTCCTGCAACATTCAGCGATGAACGCGCCACAACAAATTTGACCACTATGATCTAATTCCTGAACTTGGAAATGATTCGGAATTTGTTTTCAACTATCCAGTGGGCAAACTAATTTTCCTTTCAGAAGCTTTCGAATATGTTTTATTCAGACCTCCCTTGAAAAGGGATAAAACATTTATGACAAAAGATGAACAAAATTCATCCTTTTGTGACGTTTTCCTATGTTATATGTTTCGCCAAGTACTTGAAGCGATAAGTTTCATTTAAAAACCAATTCACAACCGACATTACCTTTGTTTCGTAAATTAAAAACATGCAATCTAACGGTTCTAAACTAAAATAACTCAACATACTGACAATCTAAATTCTACCTTGGATTGGGGCAGCCAGAGGACACTTACATGTAAATGTTAAGCCCGACGCACACGAGAAACATCAGCTGAGCTAACGGCCCTAATTGCCTGTCAGCTCAAGGGCTAGCTCTCGTGTGGTTTCAGCGCACATGGTGAACAAAAGTTTCACGAATTTGATTTCAGTTCCCGCATAACGTCTTCAAGACCGTTTTGAAGAGTCGTGCTTATGAGTCGTGTGAAAATAAGATGCGATTCATTGGCCGATTCAATAAAACTGCTGAGCTGTTGGCTTGCGTTCGCCGCACGCGCCGAGGATTTGGCCTCACGAGGCAAAATTATCAAAGAAGTTTGATATTTTTCTCCCGGCCTCGAGAGGCCAAAAACTGCCCGCACAAGAGAGCTAGCTCCTGAGCTGACAGGCAATTGAGGCCGTCAGCTCAGCTGATATGGCTCTCGTATGTGCCGGGCTTTACAACGCAGTGTGACAGCACAGAATATTTCCAAACGACAATGTATTTAACAGAATGACCGTATGACTGTATAGTAAAACAGGCTCCGCGAGAACAGCACGGCATCCTTTTCCAACGCCTATGCAAATCGTTATTTTCACTAGTAGCACAGGTCCTCAAAACAAGCGGTTTGGGTGGGGGGGGGGGGGGGCTTTAGGGTGAAGTGTCGAAATACATAATCTACACATAACACCATGCTTTATATATACACACACCAAGGTGTGAAATGTACTTTGGGTAAACGAGAAATAAACGGTTTACAGGGGGTAAAACCGTTCGGTATCCGGTATTTCCACGTAAAATATCGTTCTATTAGCGTTTGGAACGCGTTTCAATAACGTTCTGAATGTGTTTCGTATTCGTCTGGTTTGCTTCTCAAAGAACGCGTTTATACCTCGCAAATGCATTTGATCATCGGTATGTCCTCTTATCATTCGCCTCGTTTCGTTTGAAAAGCGTTATCAACGCGCCCATAAATGCTTTTAAACATCCGTATATTTCGTTTCGCTTGAAACGCGTTTTATTGTTGCTGTTGTTAAATAAACATTACGCCTACCGTCAACACCACGGTTGCTTCGTCGGGCGAAAATACTATTTCGTCTGTTTTTTGTTTTTTTTTTTGTAAAACGGTTCGACGACTGAATGTTGATCAAAAGCTGTTAATAATTAGGTTGTTTCAAGATGGAGTGAAAAGGTAAAAAAATCTACCGGACTTTAAAAGAGAAGTATGGTGTAGAAACATGTGAGCGATCTGTTCGCGGAGTTTAAAGACTGGATGAGGACGTTGTTCGGGCTTCAAAGAAACTCGAAACTGATAAAAATTTCAAAATTCGTTGAAGGTATAGTTGATTTTTTAATGCAGGGCGGTGATAAACTGACAGCGGCTGAGATTTCAGCAAAACTGACAAACCACCTAGGATTGTCGGTTTGTAAATCTACTGTAAATAATATTCGACCAAGTTAGGATGAACACACCAGCACCCAAAATAGTGTCAGGTCATCAGACATCGAAATATGGGCAAACGACTTGAGTGGTGTTGTACTGTTTAAAAAAACAAAGATTCTTTCCATGGTGTCGTTTTCACTGATGAAAACTCCGTGGCAAGGTTCATGCTCCATGTAAGCACCACGAGACAATGGATAAAATAGCCAAGTCTGGGGACAACAATGTGTCTAGACTTGTCTTTTCAGACTCACAAAGACTCAGACAATAGCTTCCTACCTGCAGTATCTACCCTTGTCAATGAACAGTAACGGACGTATCTTTTTTTGTAAGAAGGTTACTTTCGATAAGAAGCCACGAAAGTCTAAATCGAAACACACATACAAGGTAAGCAGACTTGTGTAATCCGATACTTCATGACATGTATATTAAAGGCTAGACCACTTATCTTTATTTAATAGAAGAGGGATTGATAATAGCGGCTGTGGAAAGCCCGACATGAGGGCTTCTTCGCCTGGTTTGCAAAATAAAAACAAGTTTGCGCGAGTGAAATGATCAGATTTGTGTACTTTTACAGTTTGCCATTTGGGCGATTCAAAATTCAAGCTCACTGTCCGTTTTGTCTGTCTTACAGAGCTGATAGCCCGACTTTTCTCAAACCGACTCATTCTGATTGGCCAGTCATGTGAGGTCTCCGGCTACCATATATGGAAGTACCCATTCGATAGTCCTGGTGGGGAAATCAAATTTGCAACTTTCAGATGTGAACGACGAAAGCATAACGACAATTATTCAATCACCAATTTATTCAGCAATGACTTGTTTTCTGTCAGACTAGCATAGGGACCAGAGCACATATACATTATCACCTGATACACCTTCTCCCAACAAGGCGCCAATGATTTCAGCAAACAAAATACTTTAACTGAAAGACAAGAGCAGGTAGGCTCATGTATTAAAAACTTCCCTTTGTGTGTTATTGTGCAGTTCAACGACACTTTTTCAAAACACACTTCACATATATCTTAACCTCATTGAGGTTGCTCCAAGAAATAGAGCTACACCCCTGTAAAAGCTAGATGAAAGAAGTTCCTCAAAAAGCCGCCACAGGAGACAATGAGGATATTATCTGTAACGTATCGTGATAGAGAAATAAAACTGACATTTAACGAATTTGCATAATGAGACATATTTTGTTTCCTTTTAGAATATAATGCCAGTTTACGACGAAGAATTACTGTTACAACAGAACAGTTTGGAATGTGGTGTAGTACGTGCCTGTATCTAAACAATATCCAGAGTTCAAATGTTGTATCTCATTAACTATTTCTGTTACATAAATTATTATAGGCAAAGCCTAATCATCTGATTTTATGTGATTATCCTGGTTTACTATGGACATCACAAAAGCACAACATGTTAGGCAGTCCATCATACTGGATATGATCAGGGTACACTGCGCGTGCAATGTACTCGGCCATTTCACTTCGATCTCGGTCTCATTGTCTGCTAAGTCTCTCATACTGTACTTCCATATTTGGTTGCTGGAGGCTTCAAGGTTGCTGGAGGCTTCGGTCAATGAAAGCTTGAGTGAAAACCGAAGAGCATTTCCCCCCGACTACATGTTTAACACAAAAGTCGATTTGAGAAAAAGCGGGCCATCAGCTCTGTGAAACCGGTAAAATGCACCGTGAACTTGGATTTTGAATCGGCCGCAAAAGTATAAAGGTACACAAATTTAATAATTTGACGACGGAGAATAAAGAACGATCCTTCTAGGATATGTTGGTGTTTTTTGTTGGAAGATAAACCGTTGATTTCTCGTTTCACCCAAAGTACGTTTCAGAAGTTGTTGTGTGTATATAAAACACAGTATTATGAAAAGAGACCCCATATTTGGACAATTCACCCTAAAACTACTCTCACCCTCCCAAAACTCTTGTTATGAGGACCCGTGAATAGCAGGAAGACCGCCTTCCAGGGAGGATGTGGCTTTAAATCCCTTACCCATCAGTGGGATAACCCAATTTGGTGCAAATGTTGCTTGCGAGACCATGATTGTAAACATGTTTGTTTGCGGTAACAAGACATCCAACTAAAACTTGGGCCGGTATATAGCGAAGTGTTTATTTTTATTCAGACTGGGATAATGTATCAAAAAAATGATAATTTTTTAAAAATTATCAATAAAAAAATAAATCTTGAAATCACATCTTGATGTGTAGCTACCACAAACACACTTTTTTAAAGTTTGGTCATACTAACATAAGATGTGAAGCCACTTCAAAACGTATAATCATATCTGACCCTTGGCCTAGGGGAGTGAAATTTCCCGCTATATATCTTGGGACTAGGATCTACCAGAAAATGAAAAAAAAAAAAAAAATTAAATAAACAAATATGTCCGTTCCGATTACGTCACAGTGACATATACTAAAATTGCATATTTAATTTATCATGCTTTTAGACTTCCTGATTTTCTCAATAATGCTATTTTGTCTATTACAAATACATAATGGATTAGGAAATAATTTCGATGTGTAAACTAAAATAATCTTCTTGAAAATGATGGTAAATATGAGGCTAGGCGGCGCGCGTCATACTAGGCAATGCTTTGTCTTGCTTGCTCAATGTTTGAGTCAAATTGATCCCTGGCCAACCGTCCACAGTGCTGATGAGCATGATGAGTAGGGGTCGACTTCTTTTCTACGGAATCAAAATAGATTTCGCCAGCAAATATCGACATGCACTAGGAACACCTGCGGGCATAAACCCTCAAGGGTATAGTGATACATAGTATAAAGTTACTCAATATAACAATATCGCATTAAATGTACTGGTACACTAAAGCCTAGAATATACATACACAAATGTTCAGTAAACAAGGTTTAATGAAAGCTCATGTGAAACACAAAAGAAGAGCGTTTTCTCCCGAACGTATGATTAACACATAATTTGGTATTCAAAGGGCTTTAGATCTCCCCAATTTCGGCACACCCTCTACTAGGTGTGGCAATTTCTTTTTAGGATGGGACAGAGGGTGGGGCAAATACCCCTTGAGGATTAACAATCGGGAATCATCCCTGGTAAAGTGCCTCTGAGAAGAAATGTGTTCGGTTTGACCGTATTTTTGTCCTTAGTGTGTTGCGTTTATGAACCGAAAATATAATTTCCTCTCGTTTACTTTAAAAGTTATTAGCTTGAGAGAGAAAATACTGAATTTTTATATTCTCAATTTTCACCGAGAATAGATGTCAAAAAAATATTACGAGTATTAGAAAATAAGCATTTGTTTGTTTTTGCAATTTTTGGCGATAGTCTTGAAGGGAATTCCATTCATACATAAAATATGACACCTTTAACAAAAACGAGCCATACATATCGAAATGCGGTGGATTTGATCCAAAATGATACTGAAGAATCGTTCTGGTTAAAGGTGTCATATTTTCGTGATATTGAAATATGCCAAAACGCTTGTAATGTTCTGAAAGGATGTAGTTCACCGCCATTCGGCACATGATTCCTCATTTTGATAATTGTAACAGCTGCATGGCCGAATGGTTACAGTGTCGGACTACAGATTTAACATTTTGGTTCGAATCCCCAAATACCCGAAAAAAAATTTCTTTCATTTTTTTTCTTTTTCTCCCATCTTCATCATTTTGGACTTTAAAGTGAAATAAAGACAGCGAACCCTTAACGCACATAATCGCTTATTTTATTATAATTCGTCGATAGAATTGCACACTAGCTACACCACACACAGTCAGTATTTGAATATTCTGACGATCCAGCAGAGCAAAAAAATAATTGTTAAACATATATAATTTCGTCTTAGGGCTTAAGTTATAAGGTTAAACTTGTCTTATATCAAGGCCTTTATTAAGGAAATGACCCTCAACAAGTGGTGACGCTTGCTTTCCCAATTAATTATGCATGTGCCTATATGTGCCAATGGTAACCGTATGAGAATATGAACCAGAATTTCCCATTTGACTGGCCTCGCCTGTCTGACAAAGAGTTGGGGAATACCTGAGCATTACGTCACAATTTACAGGCTGGCTCGAAGCGAGACAATAGAGCAGCAGAGAGGGACTCTGAAGGGGAAAATATCCATCTAAAGCGAACACCTCCTTTTGTTACCAGTGGGCGAAACCTACTGTGAGGCAAAACAAACTTGATTTTGTTTTTCACGGGCCTGCCACATTTTGAACATAAAGATTTCAACATCTTTTTTATTCCTGATTTTATGAATTAGGCTGTTGTGTTTTATCTGAAACAGTGCCGGTGTGACAGAAACAGTGGTACCTCAGATATGAGTGTCCGCCTCCTATGTTTTAACCCAGCCCTGACACTGACATCTGAAAAGGGTCACTTGGATATCAGAGCCCGCCCTAGATAAAGCATGGGAGACAGGGCACTGGCCTCTGGGGACAACCGTTTCTATCATACCGGCAAATAAATATACCACACAGCAAAAACAAATACCTTTCCTTTTTAACTAGAAATCAAGGAATTGTTGTTGTAAAATGTTGCTAATTTTACTAAGGCTATAACGACATTCAGCATAAATCGGGAACCTTCACTGGTGTGATCCATCACTGTGCCATATGGTACTCATATTCCGACACTGACATGGTATGTCAGAGCTTGGAAATGGTGGATGTTTCACCAGCTCAACCGATACGGCACGGTTTTAAGTCACTGTTGACGCATGAGGCTGTAGCAACACACGCAAAAAATGGTAGATTGACCTGGAAGACAACCATAACCACAAATATGATGAGGAGAATTGGTAGATTGACCTGGGAGACAACCATAACCACAAATATGATGAGGAGAATTTTAGATTTGTAGAGTATGTTGGCAGTTAAAAGTATGTGACGTAATATAGTTTTTGACCTTTGAGAAAATAGGTTAAAGTGAATCATTCATAGACGTCAGGTCTATCTTCAGTTGCATATGTGGTATTAAAGCCTAGCTATAGTTCATGTTATATCATAATATACAGTATATGACCTTGCAAAAATAGGCTGTCAGCTGGGATAGGCTTCTAATCAGTCACCAACTGCACACGTATTATGAATTTGGAGAGCCTATTTTCACCCCTTTAAACATTATTAATAATGGTAAATTTAACCCTGATAAAACCGGAGGAGATTCGTCCCCATTAGGCCACTGATCCATCACCAGCTGCATATGTGGTATGACAAGAAAGACGGAGAGAGAGAGAGAGAGAGAGAGAGGGAGGGAGACAGATGGACGGACAGACAGACAGATAACATGGATATTTCCATTTGAGGCATCATTCTGTCAAAATGCAACAGAATACGCCATTTTACTTATGGTTTGTGCCATTTCATATCTCGAGATCAGATAAATTTTGCGAACCCCCACTGATTCGGAAAAGGAAGTGTTTACGTTGTCCCCATATTAGTCTATTAATCCCCATATGTGAAGTGCATTATGCAATAAGTCAACCACTTTAGATTCTATTATCTGAATGGTCAATATGCAGGCATACAATATACAGGCCCGCAAGGTAAATGATAATATCAGTGTTACAGTATCACATCATACTGATGGCAGCATATATTCTCTGACTACATTTAAGTTAAGTGTGTAAGCAGGGTCTGATGCAACCTAGATTTATATATAGTTAGCTGTCAATACCTCCACGGCCACATATATGCCAGCGTTATCAGCACCAATGTCCTTTCAATCCATTTTAAATCATAACGTTAACCCTACCTGGCCTGGGTCAATAACCCCCCGTCCAACATTTCTGCGCTATCTCCGGAACGACAAAAAATGGAAACCTGGGAAACACCGTGACTTTATCGTTTATCCTATTGGGGTGATTTTGAGCCTAGTTGCAGGACCCCCCGAGCAGAGGATCATGGGTAAATTCAAGATGTTGACCACGCGGGGTACCAGAAAAGTGATTTTTCATCATATTTCTGCAAAATTCCTGCTTTTCGGTGATGAAAAGTGAACAAAAACTATTTTATTTCACATCACATTAATATTTACTAATTTATCATGCAGTTTTTGCGGAGAAATTGCATAAATAAAAAAAAATCGAAAAATCTGTCCGAAAAATCGACCCAAAAATGCCGTTTTGAAAATGACTTCACTGTGACGTCATCGAAGCGGCCATCTTGGATTTATTTTTACATTTTCTGTTAGAGCTTGACCCAAGGGTATGATGTGGTAGGTTTCAGCCCCCTACCTCAAGGGGTAAGAAAAAGTAATTAGGAGGAGTGGGCAAGTTCGCCCCCCCCCCCCCGGCCCAGGATACGTCTCAAAAAGCCAGACAAAAAAGGGTTAATGAATCATGAATTGTAAAAAAGAATGTATAATGAAATATAAATGAAGCAATCCGTATGGGAGGTAACCCTCAAACTACAATTTCAAAAAAAAAATAAAATAAAAATAAATCCTTTAAAATCCTTGGTCTGTCCAACAAGATGGCAATAATAAACTTCATGAAGAGCCAATATATACAGTTTACTGCCTGTGGTACTACCCAATGATGAACAATTATCCCGAAACTACATGATGAAGCAGAATTCCCAAATCTGGCCTGGGAATGTAGATACTAGCCTTAAATCTTGAGAATTTCACGCATTAAAACAAAAGAATATTCATTTGGCTTACAAGCAGGGTTAGATGCAGGATTCATTTGGCTTGCAAGCAGGGTTAGATGAGTGGGTTAGATGCAGGATTTTTGCCAAAGTCCTTGTTTGAAAATAGCTCTGTCGTTATTTGAAAAAACTAATTTTGCAAAATGGCTAATATCACTCAAATGGTGTTGAACATGCCAAAACATTGTCAGTTTGTGTTCTTTGAGTGTTTTACACAAACTACTGTGCTTTTTGCCCCTGATATTCACTGTAATCTATGAGTTTTCTAAAATAAAATCATTTGATTTTGTGAAAAAATGGTCATTTGATTTTATAGTTGTGTCCTTTTTAAGGACGCTGTGAGACCCTGTATCTAACTCTGACAAGGTATGTAAATTATAAAACTGGGAATGTTGTATTCATGTTAAGCAAACTTCGCTGATTCAAGAAAGTGAATTTCCATTTTTGTGAAAAAAATCTTATTCTGAGATGCAAAAACGCGCCTCCATGATTTCGCCAACACCACTAAAATCTTTTCAGTCCTTTCTTGCAAGATCATTATACCAAATTTCATGGAAATCAGACAAGTTGCTTAGAAGATTTCATGTTACACAGGTTTACCGGCATTCAAGTCTTTAAGGCTACCAAGTGAGGACCAAATACCACGAAAAACAAGCAGGTGAAATTTAAAGCCTCAGGGAGATGCCAAATAAGAGTTCAATGAACAAAAATAGTCGTTCAGACGAAATCGTGAGAGAAAGGTTTCCCTATGCTCTGACTACAGCGTCACCTAGTGGAGAACAGCGGCTATCAAAACACAATCAGACAAATTTCCCCGGCCTAAGGAATAAGCACACAAAGTCTGATCCGAAAATATTTAACGGTATCAGAAATATTCAAAGTCGTAGCCGCGGTGGATCCGGCAGAGCCGTTTCTCATGGAAACATAAGATCATCCACTTTGTGGAAATGCTCTATTAATGAGTAACTAAAGAACACTATAACAAGTTACCTGATCATTCATGGAACTTATCTCTATGGAACTAATACAGCGAAGGGTGATAACGGAATGTGTTACCTTTCCTCGGGTATGGCCCTTCATAACAAAGCAATACGGAAATATATATACGACGATCTTCTGTATGGCTTTCATCATGCAATCTATCTTATTTATACATGTGAATTATCTCATCTTTTTTTCCCAAAGATAATTAACAGACAATTATCAAATTTCATAATGTGCATCCGGTTGGACATTCGCCACTGTGAGCTATCAAGGTTCGGTCCGATGGCCTTTCATTACACAGCTATCCTGCCACACTGGCCATCAATATGCATTTTCATCAGTGAAACTTTTCGCTACACCCCGGTGCGGATGGAATCAGCAGCTATATGACTTTTGAGTATTGATCCCTATCTACATGACGGCATGAGTTCTCTCGTATCTTTTTAGATCTTTTCTTGGCGCAGCTATATTGAACATATATATGGCTAAACACCAGTATGAGTTCTCTGATGTCTCTTCAGATTATTTTTCTGTGCACAACTATACGCACACAATAAGCATTTGTATGGCTTTTCATCAGTATGAGTTCTCTGATGTCTTTGCAGACTGCCTTTAAAGGAGCAGCTCTGCGGGCATATAGAACATATGTATGGCTTCTCACCAGTATGAGTTCTCTGATGTTTATACAGGCTGCTTTTATCGGAGCTGCTTTTTATGAGTTCTCTGATGCGTTTGCAGACCGCATTTATTGGAGCAGCTGTACTGGCATATAGTACATGTGTATGGCTTTTCACCAGTATGAGTTCTCTGATGCGTTTGCAGACAGCTTTTACTGGAGCAGCTGTACGGGCATATAGAACATGTGTATTGCTTTTCATCAGTATGAGTTCTCTGATGCGTTTGCAGACGGCTTTTATCAGAGCAGCTGTACCAGCATATAGAACATATGTATGGTTTTTCACCAGTATGAGTTTTCTGGTGTGTTTGCAGACTGCAGTTAAAGTAGCAGCTGTACAGGCATATAGAACGTGTGTATGGCTTTTCACCAGTATGAGTTCTCTGATGCGTTTGCAGACCGCTTTTATTGGAGCAGCTGTACTGGCATATAGTACATGTGTATGGCTTTTCACCAGTATGAGTTCTCTGATGTCTCTGCATATTAATTTTCTTGGTACAACTATACGGACATATTGGGCATTTGTATGGATTTAGCTTATCACTGGTCTGGTCTACATTTTGGGTTTCGAGGACATGTGTCAAGGAGGTGGTGTTTGGGCTGGAACAGTCAGTGTTCAGCAGAGTATAATTTCTGCACATATTATTGACCCGATACAGGGTCACAGGAAAAGGTTTTTCCACCGGAGCTGTATCATCCTCAAGTCTGGTCTGCTCGGTATCAGTGCATGTGCCCGGACACTCCTGGAAGATCAAAACAGTCTAGTTATCATGATTGAACTATCTGACAAGGTCAAGAGGTAATGTTTTAAGAATCAGCAGTATATCACTGTAAGTTATCCATGGGCAGAAATGGCTATTTTACATGAGTGGGTGGGTGAGTACGATTTAACGTCGTTTTCGACTATGTTTCAGTCATATTACTATAACGGCTGTGCCTACATGTGCAAGGATCTCATTGTTATTTATTATTTATCTATTTATTTATTTATTTATTTACATATTTAGCGCTGGAAAAGATATTCAATAAACAATGTAATGTACCGCGAGAATCGAATAAAACATTGAGTTGATGGGCCGCGAAATCCAAATGGGAAGCGGCCCTTAAACTACAATTTCAATCAATCAACATGTGCAAGGACACGAGAATGCCCACAGTTCCTTTTATCCTAGACACTAGCCTGAGCTATTTTATACTTTTTCTGGAATTGCTTATGTTGCGAGGCGGGGCGAGTGGGTGGGTGTTGAAGGGATACAGTGAATGGGTCAAAATTATAAGAATGTGTAACACTTGAACGTGTGCAGGATAGTTTCTCAATATTGAGATGCGATTCAATTTGCTATATCCTTGTGCAGTGCTGACAAATCAGTATGTCACGGTCCTCGTTTTGGTCAATAGTTGACCAGATAATTTATGTTTGCAACATTTGTCACCTGTGTTATAGCTGTTGTATATAACATACACGGGATACGCCTGGTATGACTTACTTGTTTAATCGGTCTATGTACAAGGATCTTTTGTAGTGGCTGACCATTTGCATGTACATCAAACTCGACAACGGGTTCTTCTTTCATTGTTACACGGTTGTGTATTCCAGCTTGGATCCCCAGTTCCTCTTTCAAAGACATATTCTTGGTTCTTTGGTTCCATAATTCGTCCTTTATCACTGATTGGTCCGTCTGGTCAACATTCTCCAGTTTTACTGATATATCTTCCATTTCTTCTCTCCGTGAAACTAATGCGGCCTTGTCTGAAAAGACACAATATCCTTTTTAACAATGATTTTTCTCTCCATTCGAAACATGTAACACTACGTGGATTTTCTGTCCATATTCTATATATATGAACAGAGAAATACAGTGATGTGTTTGGTCAGACGAAGACCTACCAATAATCTATCTTAACTCATGCGCAACACGAGCACGGGGGAATGGTTCTTCTGGGGTTTGTGGAAACATTTGCTCAGCACCATCAGCGGACATCTTGAGGCGGTAATTGAGAATAGACCATTCTCCGTTGAGATGTTGATAATGCATGGTGGTGGTGTTTTAATACATACGGGAACTGGTCAGTCAAATTGGGAAGCTTTCCAGTTAATCACCAGTTGCACACTGAAGATCTCAGAATGTAATCCGTCAAAGGATATCACCAATACTAGAATTTGACAATGGTAAAATAGATAAAGGTCAGTCATTTTCAATAGGCTTCCGCTTCCTCGCTCCTGGCGTATGTTATATGAAATTGGAAAGCCTGACAATAATCCATCAAGATTGACAAACAGACGGGCAAAGCAATTTTTAAATGATTTAATGATCTTTAACGTTTTGACGTCATGGAACTGCAGATATCTCACAGCTTACATAAATTACGTAAGTTAACATACGAACAGAAATCTTGATCAAAATAGCCCACTTCGTCTATCGACGGTGTATAAGACCGGAAGTTATCATTACCCATACGCCAATTCCACGGTTGCGATTGCATTGATCACTAGTGACGTAAAGGCATACTGACAAGCGCTGTATGCTTATATCCTTTCAAATTAAGTTTGACAGTGGGACAACTTCGACAACTTTTTGTTTTAGTTATATTAGCATATTGTTACAGCTCATAGACAGCTATCTACCTTTATATATAAGATGTTGTTATCTGCTGGGGTAGCAGGGAGTAGATGGCAAGCCAGGTAACATGTAGTTGGCACTGGTGTAACTGATAAAAGTTGGACACAAAAACTTCTATGGTGAAGTGCTGCAATGTTTTGAGTTCATAGTAAAAATATACTATTTTAAAAGTACTAATCAATGATATAATGGCTTTATCCAGTTCTTTCGTCTGGCCACTATTTTCAGTAATTTTGTGTAGTTGGGGTAACTTTGACACCACGTTCACCATTGATTCCCATGATGTCAAAGTTACCCCAGCTCAACATGTCAATGTTACCCCAGCTGGTTTGCTATGACTTTGATGATGCATGTCAATATTACCCCAGGGCATTCACCATGGGGTAACATTGACACATGTTCGTCTTTTTCAAATTTATATGCACTAAATATCTGTGGTTATCACAACAATAATTTGAACAGGTCCAAATGTATCCAGTGTGGACTCACAATGGTACCCAGAGTTGACATAGTGTGGTTCTGGTGCCAAAGTTACCTTAATCCAGGACAGTATCGTATTTCCAGTAGGGCGATGAAAATAATGACAACATCAGGGTATTGCTTGGGTAATTTAAAAGTGCAGATAATACATACATGTACGTATGCTCACTTTGCCAATATAGTTTTGTCAGTGACTTATATCTTGGTGGGGATGGACAATATGTTATCAGGTCACCTTGTCGATTTTTAATGATTTCCAGATTTTGGGGTCACAGTGAGTTTGACCTAGAACTTAAACTTGGGTACATGACACATCGTCCCCTTGATATATCCACAGATACAAAAAAAAATTGAGACTTGATTTTGGGGTCACAGTGACTTTGGCTTTTGACCTTGATCTCAATTTTAGTGCGTGACACATCGTCTCCCCCTAATCTATCAACTGTCTAAAAAAATGCGACTATTAAAAATTTCCTGAGTTCGGGGCCACAATGACCTTAACCATAATTTGAACTTGACCTCAAGTTTGCTACGTGACAAGTCGTCCACCCCTATCTACTGACATCAAAATTGTAATTTTTAATTCCTCTGGTATTGGGGTCATCGCGACCTTTTCCGCCATATAAAACTTCTCACAAAAAGGGATTCACTGATTCGCGTTTTCAGGTCACATTGGCCTTTGATCTCTGACCTCGACCTCAATTCTGATACGCAACACCTCGTCTCCACCTAGTGTAAGTTGCAACTGGGAATAAATAACTGTCACCGGACACGAACGTAGCCAAGTTGACACGGCTTCGATCGTTTCTACCACGTCATTATGCCTCTCAATGAAATTAAATGTACACCCCGGCATCACATGACTCCATGGGTCAATCGGCTCCATTCTTCAATAAAGTAATCCCTCCCAGCTCTCTGTCCATTGTTTTATCGAGTTCGGCAAAGAGTTTGATTGCCTTGAAGAGCTCATCCGTCTGCAATCAGTCTTCAAACATCCAAGACAGGTTGAACTTCCGCCATTATCTTCGTACGGCCGGTCATGTGATCCGCACGATACGTTGCTGATCACGTGATACGTACGAATATAATGGCGGAGAATTCAACTGACATTGATGTTTAAAAACTGATTGCAGACGGATGAGCACTTCACGGCAAACAAAATCTTTGTCGAACTCGATAAAACAAATGGACATTGAGATGCATCATGGGATAGTAGGAACCACAGGTAGCAGTCCTTGTATATCGGAGGACAGATATTGCGAGATGTATATATCGGGTGGCACTGGAGTCCATATTGGGTCTAAGTATAAGGACAGGCCGGAAACCAATTTTCATGCTGTCGAAAAAAAACACTTCATTTTGAGAAAAAAATTCTACCAAATTGGCGAAACTGTTTTCAGTTACCTTTATTAACAGTTACTTAAGCTATTGAAACCTACTTCAGTAGTGATAATCCAATCCTGTTTTCCCTAATTCCATTTAAAACAGGGATTTGTCCACTGTTCCACCATGTCGTTTTCTTCGACTACACAGACTGTATCCAAGTACACGCGCGAGAGAAAGTCTCGAACCAAGTGTTCAACTTTACTCTCTAAAATAATTAGATTGAAAATTCAATCTATCAGATTGAAATTAGTGACCAATCTATTCCATTGAATATTCCATCTATTAGATTGACAATTTCAATCTATTAGATTAAATTTTCTGTCTAAAACAGATTCATTTTATCGTTTCAATCTATTAGATTGAATATTTTCAATCCGACAATAGATTGGTCACTAATTTCAATCTGATAGATTGAATTTCAATCTAATTATTTTAGAGAGTAAGCAATGTGTATAACTTCACTGCATTTCAATGAACATCGCACCATATCACTCGGTTCGAGAGTATCGGATAAGATGACGGTGGCCATGTTTGTAGTCGATGAAAACGACGACATTCTACTTGGCCTTCTATGTGGATTTATTAAAAAAAACTATGAGAACTCAGACATGAATGTACACACCATTTCATTTACAGGCAAGCAAAGCATGATTGTGCCAACACTTTCAGCGCAAATCTCAAAATTATGAACGATTGGGCCTAAAAGGTTTCCGCGAAAAAAAGTGGTTTCCGACCTGGTCTTATCTATAGAGACTAGTCCAGTATAACGTGACACCAGGCTTTCTTTTTTAATATGACGTTGTTTACTGACAAGCCTGGTAGTCACGTCGGCTTTCATAGTAAAGACAAATCAAACTACCACCGCCAACATATGAGCGGGGAAAACGGCCCAAAATGAAAACAATAAAGCATTTCCCTGCCCACTCACCTTGATAATTTGGAATAACAATACATACTGCATACATGTCACGTAATTTCCAACTCTGACACGTCCAATAACACGAGACTGCACCTTGTTCTTTATTTTTCCAGGTACAGCCTGAATTGTGTGGTTTTGGCGCACTTTGCGACCGGGTTGCAAATGTAATTGTTTTGGCCTGAGAGTGTAAAAGATTGAAGATCCTATAGCTAGTGCAACCCGTATAAACACATCAATCCAGTGCGAATTTGCCAGCTTGCATTTTCAGTGTGGAACCGTGTTTTTGTGTTGTACTATAAGTATAGGGAACACGACAGAGTGGGGAGACCGACAGACATATTTATTGTAGTCTGGGGGTATTCTATAATACTGTAACATGACATGCATTATTATCGCGTAGCACATTCCGGTAATTATGATCAGACATCAGTATAGAATAAGGATATAGGTCAATACCAGTAGATTGTATGAGGTTTTGCTGAACAGCCCGGGCACTGGGACGTGGTCAGTATAATTTATGTGTCTGTGTCATCGGTCGTGAAGTGGTATACAACGGTAATAAGGGATTCCCTCCACCCTCAGATTATATGCAAATGTACTATAAATACAGAGATAATAGAGCCAATCTCTCCTACCGTTATTCGACAACATATCGTGCAGCCCGTGAGGTCAGCGACCGGGTCGCAGAAAGGTCGCAGACGGGCACATAGACGCTGTACGTGTGCGAAAGAGGCCACAAAGAGTACAGACAGTACAGAAAAGACAAGGCACAGTACAGATGGGCTTCTTCTCCCGAGAAACGTTGATAAATCGTGGAATCGGAGAGCCCTGCGACCATGTCGCAAAAAGGTCACATAGATGCTGGACAGGTGCGAAAGAGACCACAAAGATTACAGACCGTACAGAAATGACAAGGCAAAGTACAGCCGGGCTTCTTCTACCGAGAAACGTCGATAAACCGTGAAATCTGACAGACCTGCGACCGGGTCGAAGAAGGTCGCAGAAGGATTGCTTTCGGGTCGCAGAGGCTTGCGACCGGGTCGCAGAGAGTGGCCAGTAGCGGTTTACAGACAGTAATGATGCTACATCGGTACCAGATGTAATGATAACACAATATATATCCAAGTAGATGTTGTGATGGCCATGGAGGACGAGCTGTACGCGTTTTTTTTTACCTGGAGGGTCGTCATGAAGTTGTGTAGCCACGGGTCGTGTCTATAGACGGGTTGCAGCAGCCATGAGGGTTGAGACGCCGTGCAATACCTACCTGTGCGGGAAGCAAACTGGTGAGCTGACAAGTTAGGGTCAGGCTCCGACAACTGGGGGATGAAGAAGACGACAGGCTGCCACATCCGTGGAGAGGCTCCAACGACTGGGTGGTATATATTGGGAGAGCGTTACAGACATAACGTTCCAACGACTTGGGGTGAAGAAGACGACGGGCTGCCACATCTGTGGAGAGGCTCAAACGACAGGGTGTCGTATATTGAGAGAGAATTACAGCCGTAATGTTCCAACGACGGAAGAAGACAACTTGCGACCGAGTCGCAGAAGGTCGCAAATACAGTTAGCGTGCGGGGAAAGGGCCAGCAACCAGGCCGCCCTTATCGCGTACCCATACATATTTAAAGCATAACTGTATCTGTAAAATTATATGCACACACTCTCTTATATTATTTGTATATAACATCAAGTTTATTCGCATACACTCTCCTAGTGTCTGTACATATATGTAAATATTATTCGACTGCATAATGTTACATCTCCTTAGACATTCTGTCTACGCCACGCGGTTCTACGCTATTATCTGTAATCGCGTATACTATTTGTGCAGGATATACCATAATAGACCTTTACATCAGCGTCAGTCATCCTTGTAGGGTCTCTACTAGTGAAGGGGTAAACTACGGTGACGGCCAGAATGCCAGTGGGTAATCACGGTTATTGATTCGTTTTCATGTAAACACCACGACTGGTCCTGCTCGTACACGTTACACTACGAAAGCCGACGTGACTACAGAAGGTCGCAGAGGGTCGCAAATACAGTTAGCGTGTGGGGAAAGGGCCAGCAACCAGGCCGCCCTTATCACGTACCCATACATATTTAAAGCATAACTGTATCTGTAAAATCATATGCACACACTCTCTTACATTATTTGTATATAACATCAAGTTTATTCGCATACACTCTCCTAGTGTATTATTCGACTGCATAATGTTACATCTCCTTAGACATTCTGTCTACGCCACGCGGTTCTACGCTATTATCTGTAATCACATATACTATTTGTGCAGAATATACCATAATAGACCTTTGCATCAGCGTCAGTCATCCTTGTAGGGTTGTGATCATCTCTTCGATCCTCGGATCTCTACTAGTGAGGGGGTTAACTACGGCGACGGCCAGAATACCTACATTACTCACCTACAGCCATTGATAACTCTCCAAAAACGTGCGCTTCGAGTGATAACACTATCTAGAAAGCTAGACCACACTTCGCCTCTGTTTACTGATTTAAAAATTTTACAGCTACAGAAATTAAATCTTTACTCATGCCTTATTATGACTCACAAATTTTTTCACCATCCCGAAATACTGCCACAAATTTTCCAGTCCTATTTTACTAAGCAATCTAGTATTCATTATTATCGGACCAGGGGAAACCTGCTTAACCTATACAGACCCATCTATCGATCTAATTTATCATTTTACACCCTCAAAGTTACAGGACCTCGAGAGTGGAACAAACTGCCCCAATCAATGAAAGGCATTCAATCAACATCACTTTTTAAATCAAAACTCAAATCCTATTTCATTATGAACTAATGTATTGTAACAACTGGTCCATTTCTCTCAGTGCGTGAAATCTTTCATTCTTCAGCCATATGTTTTTCTCATATTTCTACCGATGTCATTTAAGACGTTATTGGGATAGAACAAGCCCTTTTGAGTTTTATTCCCGCCAAATTGTATTTTCAGGCTAATTATTACTCACATATATTTTAAAAAAAACTGAGCATTTCAGGGGTATCCATTACTTTGATGTATATTTTGGTGAATAAATTTCAATTCAATTCAATTCAATGCCAGTGGGCAATTCCGGTTATTGATTCGTTTTCACGTAAACACCACGACTGGTCCTGCTCGTACACGGTATCTCGTACACGTTACACTATGAAAGCCGACGTGACTACCAGGCTTATCAGTAAACAACAGCATATTAACAAAGAAAGCCTGGTGTCACGTCATACTGGACTACTAACCAACCATACTCACCAATTATGGTCTCAATCGCGAAGCTGAAATTCACGAGTGAACAAGCTGCGACCTCAATGGCGGAAATATCAAACGCGCGGTAGACTTCACATTGTGGTCAAATGAGCACCTGAAACCAAGTCGAAAAGTGTTGTGTTCAAGTTAAATACAAATGAAACCAAAATTCGAAATTCTTTGCATCTATTCGGAAATCCAGGTTGGTTCATTAACCCTGACACATGGATTTCCACTGTATCGAATTCCTCGTATGAGAGCCTTCCATGGAGTATCCAAATTAATATAACTCCTGTCTCTCAAGCGAAAGTTCAGGGAGACTGGACGTACGTTGTACATAGCCTGCTCAGCTGCCTCAGAGTTCAGTCCTCTTTGTGAGTGATTTGCTTTCAGTTCTTCGTCCATGCTTTGACCTCACGTTGCATCATGGAATTTGCATGACGATTTGATATCTGGTTCGTTCAGGGCCGTAGCCAGGATTTACTGAGGGGTGGTTCGCCTTCACTCCAAAAGGGCACATCAGGAGGTTTCGTTGTATGGGAAAAGGGGCAAATAGGGTGTTTGCTTCAGTTTGAAAAGGGCATTTATATGAGAAAAATATATAATGTTTCCGAAAGGAGGGGCGGGGGGGGGGGGAGGGGCGAACCCCCCAAAACCCCCTTGGCTTCGGGCCTCCGTTGTTCCCGTGTACTACTTATTTTTCATGACAGACTACTTATAGGATATTGAAAGCGACTGTGCATAGCATTATCTAATTTTATCCAGTTATGATTGTTTCTCTATAGCAGGGTATATTAAAGGAGGTGTTCGCTTTAGATGGATATTTTTCCCTTCAGAGTCGCTCTCTGCTGCTCTATTGTCTCGCTCCGAGCCGGCCGGTAAATTGTGACGTAATGCTCAGGTATTCCCCAACTCTTTGTCAGGCAGGCGAGGCCAGTCAAATGGGAAATTCTGGTTCATATTCTCATACGATTACCATTGGAACATATTGGCACATGCATAATCAATTGGGAAAGCAAGCGTCACCACTTGTTGAGGGTCATTTCCTTAATAGGCCTTGATATAAGACAAGTTTAACCTTATAACTTTTCAATTCATAGTTTCAACTTTCCGCTGCCCTAATACGAAATTATACATGTGTAACAATTAATTTTTTGCTCTGCTGGATCGTCAGAATATTCAAATACTGACTGTGTGTGGAGTTGTTTGTGTTCAATTCTATTGACGAATTATAATAAAATAAGGGATTATGTGCGTAGGGGTTCGCTGTCTTTATTTCACTTTAAAGTCCAAAATGATGAAGATGAAAGAAAAAGGAAAAAAGGAAGAAATTTTTTTTCGGGGATTTGGGGATTCGAACCAAAATGTTGGTTTTTTCTTTTAATCCGTTGTCCGGCACTATAACCATTCGGCCAAGCCGCTGTTACAATTATCAAAATGAGGAATCATGTGCCGAATGGCGGTGAACTACACCCTTTCAGAGCATTACAAGCGTTTTGGCATATTTCAATATCATGAAAATATGACACCTTTAACCAAAACGATTCTTCAGTATCATTTTGGATCAAACCCACTGCATTTCGATATATAACACTCGTTTTGGTTAAAGGTGTCATATTTTATATATGAATGGCATTCCCTTCAAGAATATCGCCAAAAATTGCAAAAACAAACAAATGCTTATTTTCTAATACTATTAATATTTTTTTAACAAATCTCTTCTCGGTGAAAATTGAGAGTATGAAAATTCAGTATTTTCTCTCTCAAGCTACTAACTTTTAAAGTAAACGAGAGGAAATTATATTTTCGGTTTGTAAACGCAACACAATAAGGAAAAAAATACGGTCAAACCGAACACCTCCTTTGTCATAGAGCTTCACAGCTGTGTCGGGCCTGTTCTCTCCTGATCCCAACCGATTGTTCAACACTAGACTTACAATTTACACTCCCATTTAATCTTTATCCACTGTCCATTATTACATTGGTTCGGGTCTCTCAACTGAGGTCGCTTCATCAGATAGTTTATCAGCCACTCTTGCACATACATGTTTTCTTCATCAATAGCTAGCATTCGAAATGACAGACATTCATACATGCAGGATTCAAGCCTTTACCACGAGGGACGTGTTCAAAAGTTGCACGTCAAAAGGATGACGCATCCAGTCCTGCACGTTTCCTGGCTGTTACACACGGTAAGGAACAGGCGAGAACATACGATACGATACGATGTTTAATGCAATCAAATGTAATGTACATTGATCAAGGGGTGGTTACTCCCAACATACAACAAAGAGCAGGCATTGACAAATACCTTGGAAGCTATATACAAAGACATCGACAAACAAACTTGTACAAACTGGTGTTGGCAAGACGAAAGATCTATATAAAAGTGCTATATACTGAAAACTATATTAAATACTCTATTCATTTATCTGGCAGGGGATCATAGCCAAGTAGCACGACTCTGGTTTTATTATCATAGTCATGCCGTACGATTCACTGACGAAAAAAATGCCAGAAAATGGACCAGACATTCACGTCCACACATCTCCAAGTACCACGGTCATAACGTATGGTCCATCCGGATTCGGGATACTCAAAAAATAGCAGCCAGAAACACTTACATGCATTCCAAATACAGCCGCGAATATACCGTTCAAGAAATGTCTCCACTATATTGGTACAACAGCTTTTTCAAAACTTATACCCACCCTCCTATTGAATGCTCCGGAATTAACCCTGCATTTTCGTATTTTTAGACCAAAATACATATAACGCTATACATGTATGTCCATCTATACCACAATACCTTGAATTCCACATTATAAAGTACCATACCGGTACCAAAAATGAATACAAGAGTTTTATCTAAATTTGTTTGTGTGGAAACTTTTCCTTAGGTCAGGGAGTGAAAATAGATTTTGGAAAAACCCTTGTATCAAGATTGTTGAGATGTTTACATTTCTTGACTCGGATTTTCTTTTGGTATACAAGAAAGTGTTTCTGGCTGCTATTTTTGGTGTATCGCGAACTCGCATGGACCATACATTATGACAGTGTGACTTGGGGGATGTGTGGATGTGAATTTCTTATCTATTTTCTGACGTTTTATTTTCATCAGTGGATCGCCTTGGTTCGTACGGCATAACTCTGATAATAAAATCAGCCATGTTACTTGACTAGAGAGAACATTTCCGGAATAGCTGATAATAAAATCAGTCATGTGACTTGACTAGAGAGAACATTCCCGGAATAGCTGATAATAGTCATGTAACTTGACTAGAGAGAACATTTCCGGAATAGCTGATAATACAATCAGTCATGTGACTTGACTAGAGAGAACATTCCCGGAATAGCTGATAATAAAATCAGTCATGTGACTTGACTAGAGAGAACATTCCCGGAATAGGTGATAATAAAATCAGTCTTGTGACTGGACTAGAGAGAACATTCCCGGAATAGCTGATAATAGTCATGTAACTTGACTAGAGAGAACATTTCCGGAATAGCTGATAATAAAATCAGTCTTGTGACTGGACTAGAGAGAACATTCCCGGAATAGCTGATAATAAAATCAGTCATGTGACTTGACTAGAGAGAACATTCCCGGAATAGCCGTGAAATAGCCTCCTACACGTTTTCGACAAATATGTCATGTCGAGATGGCATGTGTTTCTTGGATATACATTTGGAACACGGAGGAAAATGCCATCGGGAAAAAACATCTGGCCTCCTAGCCTAAAATACTGGACCCGCCGTCGGAATACCTTGGTTTAACAAACATTCCTATAGTCTACTGGAATCCAACCCATAACCTGAGCTCGTCGAACCAAGATTGTCGGACCCAGCCACTATATATAACCCGAGACAGAATATAACGATAGCATTGATCAAATGACTATTTGATACGACCCAGATAAAGGACGAACGATTATCACTCCCATGTGTATCTGTGCACCGCACCTACAAGAGCTCTTGTGGAGATGTTTACATCATGTGGCGTATCGGAAACGTGTAATGCCGATTCAACTCGCCTGATATTCGCCTATTTACCGCTAGAGGCGCTTTATCTGTGTTGTCAATCGTTTTGCTGTAATGCTGGGTTCATTTTAAATTCCTTATACTATCGCTGATTGGTTGATAACTGGGGCCGTGATACAGCAGGAAAAAATACTAAGTGATAAATCCGTATGTTGAGTTTGAAATCGACTAAACGTTCCTTGTACCAGGTTAAGGGAATCCCGCTCTCTAAGATGGAGGTAAAAACTCCAGTACTGTTGTGTCATGTACCGAAGCTCAGTTACATAGGGGGACGTCATAATGTATTCGTGTTCACTACAAAGATCAATAATGCTATGTACGGTAATAGAAGTGTGCGGTGTTTAAAACTCGGCAATTTCTCTGAGCATGGGATATAAGGGGTATATAAGGGACACACACAGGGACCGCCTGTTATTACTTCATATGGCATCAAAGACCTTTGTTAAATCGCACACGAATACATTATGGCGTATTCCTGTGTAATTCAGTGAGCCTCGGTATGTGAGAACTACAATACTGAACTTTTATATGGAGATAATTACAAAGTTATTTCAATATCACACTGTAATGGTGGCCATTTTGGGGAGATCAGTTTGTTATACACTCTGGAAAAAAGTCAGACAAGCAGCTATATGAGTGTAGATAACAAGGGACAGAGTGGGAGAAGCTGCTCTATGAGTGTAGAGAATGTAATCACTGGCATACTGGTATCTTGGTATTTTTGAAACATTAAAATAGATTTTATTGTGACAAAAATAACATAATTCAATACAGAATTATATCTTCATTAAATAAATATGTATCTGTAGTGGGACGTTTACATGAAACAACAAAGTTTGATTTTGTTTTGAGGTCTCATAAATTCTGTTATAAGGGAGAGTCATTTCAATAAAATCCAAGAATATATGAACCTAGGCCAGGGAAACATTTTGATGAATCAGAAAGTCATTTCTATGAAATTGACGATAACATTTTCTTGCAAGTTGATATTTCAGTATGTATACGTGACGAAAAATACAATTTTGCATGTTTTGGCTAGAAAACTAAATCAGCGTTATTACTATGACACAAAATGCTTTTTTCCCACGTAGATTTCAAGTATTATTTTATGAGTTAAATATTTCGGGCTGTGTATTTCGGTCACCAGTGAAATATCCATCAACATCCACGAATGAAGAGTACATACTGTTTATGATATATCACGATGATGTAACGTTAGTCAGCTTACGTGACTGATTCTATGATATATCACGATGGTGTACCGTTAGTCCGCTAATCTGGCTGAATTTATGATATCACGAAGGTGTACCGTTAGTCAGCTTACCTGACTGATCCCACGATATATCGCGATGATGTTCCGTTAGTCCGCTAATCTGGCTGAATTTATGATATCACGAAGGTGTACCGTTAGTCAGCTTACCTGATTGATTCTAAATGACGACGGTATACCATTAGTCCGCTTACCCAATTGATTCTATGATTTTTTACCATCGTGTACCGTTAGTCAGCTTAAATGACTGATTCTACGATATATCACGATGGTGTACCGCTAGTCAGCTTACCTGACTGATTCTATGCCATATCACGATGGTGTACCGTTAGTCAGCTTACCTGGCTGATTCTATGATATATCACGATGGTGTACCGTTAGTCAGCTTACCTGACTGATTCTATGCTATATCACGATGGTGTACCGTTAGTCAGCTTACCTGACTGATTCTATGCTATATCACGATGGTGTACCGTTAGTCAGCTTACCTGACTGATTCTAAGCTATATCACGATGGTGTACCGTTAGTCAGCTTACCTGGCTGATTCTATGATATATCACGGTTATAGTACTTCACACATTTATCGATGTGAATTGTTGGTCGATTCTTAATTGTAAGAAATTACATGTAGCTTGTACATATATGTCCTGTACTATACAATATATGTTCTGTATCATACAATATTTGTCCTGTATGATGCAATATCTGTCCTGTATTATACAGAATCTGTTCTGTATCATACCATATCTTTCCTGTGTTATACAGAATCTGTTCTGTATCATACAATATCTGTCCTGTATTGTATCATATATGTCTGATATATGATATCTGTCCTTCAGTAGCCTTTCCGCAATAACGCCCTCACCATCGCAGAAAACATTAGTCGTGTTTTATCAGATCTCTCAGGAATCTTAATGTTCATACTCTTGGTAGGAGAACTTCTTCTGCATCTTCAAACCAGTGTGACGAGGAGCCAGATGTGCACGATGTTCAGACTGCTCTATAGTTTACACAGGAGGACTCGCATCCATATTCAGAAGATTGCCACATCACTCGCCTCGGTAGAGCTTTGGCACCAAAGACATCAACCTTATGTACGTTATCGTGACATTACGCTTCGCCGAACTCTTCCTAACAGGCGCATACATGTAATGTGAGTGTTGACCGTAGCGGGACTTACTGTCACTGTCGTATGTGTCCCACCCCTCACACCCATGGTACAACAGTATTCACAGATCAGAAACTGTATCACAGGAATTTGTTGTATGACATACCTTCAAACATCTGGAACAACACGGCGAACGCCGGCAGTAATACGCGAACATACATGTATGGTGCAATGATAGAGATTTTCGCCATGCAGTAACAGTTAATGAGTTTGCATTGGAGTTTCTGTCATGGTAGTATTATACGTACTGAGTATTTATATGATTTTCATCCAGCAGGAATTCTCACATGCTTGTTTGGGTTTCATCTATTGCAGTGCTATGGAAGAACACAATGAAATTATTGATGTTTTTTCGCCAGTATCTGCTCTTTCATGTAAATTTAGAAACCGTTTTTTTTTCCCAAAAGTGCCATATTTTCAGTATGACCCCTTGCATGGTTTCTAATCCATATGCGTTTTTTCATGCCTCTTTAGCCTGGTTTTCACAGCAACACTGTACTGACAGAAAGAACACTTGTACGGTTTCTCACTAGTATGGATAAATTCATAGAGCTTCAGGGTTCCTTTCACAGCCGAGCTATATTGACAGACATAGCACTTGTATGGCTTCTCACCAGGTTGAGTTCTCTCGTGTTCTTTCCGGTGCCCTTTCTGGATAGTGGTGTATGAACAAAGACAACATTTATATGGTTCCAATATGGGTAATTTCATGTACCTTTGTGTTTTTTCCACAGCAGTCCTATATCAACAGAATAAACATTTCTTGGGGGTTTCGCACCAGTGTCGATTCCCTCGTGATTCTTCACGTCCCTTCTTGGCTCGTGCTATATGAACAAAGAGAGCATTTGTATGATTTCTCTTCTCACTTGTGTGTATTATCTCACGATCCGTCAGATTTCCATTTCGGCTCGTGGTAGATGAACAGAGACAGCATTTGTATGGTTTCTCGCCAATGAGCAAAATACCCTAATTTATTTTTAGGTTTCTTTTGTAAATAGGGCTATATGAACAAAGAGAGCATTTGTATGGTTTCTCACCAGTGTGTATTATCTCATGCGTCTTCGGGTTTTTGTTTGTTTTTGAATGGTGCTATATGAACAAAGAGAGCACTTGTATGTTTTCTTGTCATTATGTATTCTCTCATGTTCCTTCAGGTTTCCTATCTGGCTCGTGCTATATGAACAAAGAGAGCATTTGTATGGTTTATAACCAGTGTGGATTCTTTCACGTTGTTTCATATTTCCTACTCGGATAGTACTATATGAACAAAGAGAGCATCTGTATGGTTTCTAGCCAGTGTGGATTATTTCGTGTCCCTTCAGGTTACTTTTTTGGCTCGTGCTATACGAACAATGGGAGCACTTGTATGGTTTATCGCCAGTGTGGATTCTCTCATGCATCTTCAGGTGTCCTTTTCGAATAGTGGTATATGAACAAAGGGAGCATTTGTACGGTTTCTCTCCAGTGTGGATTATTTCATGTTGTCTCAGATCTCCTACTCGGCTAGTGCTATATGAACAAAGAGAGCATTTGTACGGTTTCTCGCCAGTGTGTATTCTTTCGTGTCCCTTCAGGTTACTTTTTTGGCTCGTGCTATACGAACAATGGGAGCACTTGTATGGTTTATCGCCAGTGTGGATTCTCTCATGCATCTTCAGGTGTCCTTTTCGAGTAGTGGTATATGAACAAAGGGAGCATTTGTACGGTTTCTCTCCAGTGTGGATTATTCATGTTGTTTCAGATCTCCTACTCGGCTAGTGCTATATGAACAAAGAGAGCATTTGTACGGTTTCTCGCCAGTGTGTATTCTTTCATGTCTCATCAGGTGTGCTTTTTGGCTCGCGCTATATGAACAAAGAAAGTATTTGTATGGTTTCTCGCCAGTGTGTATTCTCTCGTGCATCATCAGGCTTCCTTTTCGAATAGTGGTATATGAACAAAGAGGGCATTTGTACGGTTTATTACAAATGTGGATTCTCTCATGTCGTTTTATTTTATGCGTGGTTAGATCTCCCTCCATGACAGTACAATATGAGCAGCGCGGACATTTATATATCTTTACAACACGCCCTTTGATCTGGTCAGGCAATCCTGGCTCTGTTGTGGAAGGAGAAGACGTATGCTTTCCCTCCTGTAAGATTTTAGGCACGTTGTTAGAGCTACTCTCATTCTCTGGTCCGTTGGTGTAGCAAGTGCCACTCCCTGAGCCGCTGGTGAAGCTATTCTCATTTCCTGATGTGTTGGTGGAGCTAGTATCGCTACCCTGTCCGTTTGCGGAGTTAGTCTCACCCTCAGGTCCTTCAGTGGGGCTAGTCTCACTCACTGGTCTTGTGAGAGATTTGTACAAGGCCACAGGAACAGGTCGGTAAATTGACTTCTTGTCTTTCTGATATGGGCCCAGAACATCGTGTTTATTGTCCTGAAAATATCAACATTAAACCAGCTTTGAGCCTAACTGGTTCATATGGTGATGTTATTAAAATTAAACAGTTTCTTCAAGATTTGTCATAGACTTCAGCGATTATTGTGAATAAATCTTTGGATCTTATGCTCGGACAGACAGGTCTGTAGTACCTTTCGCAATTAATGCTAAGTTTACAGTTGAGTACGTTTACAAGAGTAACATGTGAACATTTCGACGAAATTTTTCTATGTACTTATTACTTGGGAGCGCATAACTGGTACTCTGGAGAACCCCCAAACAACTACTCACGTGACAGTGCGGTTCTTCTTTAATGTTGAATATAATCTCTGGTTCTGTGTAGTTGACCACATTAGTCACATCAAACTGGTTGATCGCTTCTATTTTTATCTCTTTTGTTGGTGCATCTATGATTTGGTCATATATTGTCGGTACATGAGCTTGGATTTGGTCATATCTTGATGGCACATCTCCTAAGATTTGGTCATATATTGTCGGTACATCATCTTGGATTTGGTCATATCTTGTCGGTACATCCCCTAGGATTTGGTCACATATTTTACTATCAGGATTCTTAGCCCCGTATTCACAAAACTGATACTGAATCACACTCATCAGGTCGGGTGACTGTACTTTCATTGGCTTCGGTTCCATTTCCTGCCACGTTAGTTCACCGGGGCGGCCTGAAAAATAACACAACACGAAGTCAAAATTCTCAAGTCACCAAATTCGGCGACTTGTCGTGTCCAATGTGTACACTGTTAACTGTTTACTATGACCATCGACGTCAAATGTACGAAGACGATATTCAGGTACAATATTCTGTACAATAAAATGCAAAATAATTATGATGCCTCAGCTCTCCGTTATGCAACCTCATAACCCGGGTCATTAGACCACTGACAGCTATTCAGAGCTGATTAAAACGGTCAGCTGTCGACGCTGACATTTCGATTGGTCAGTTCCTGATTTGAAAAGGGGGCTATCCAATGAGTAGAGCGACATAAGGGAAGAGGCTACTCAGTGACACTGTTTTATTCGCAAACATGGCTGTCATAACAGTACGCGTATCATATAAAACATGTACTTTTAGCATATTAAGAACCATTATTTGGAATTCGGCGCTTCGCATTCGGCATAGTTAACTAAATCATCAAGGAAGATATTCTTTGTCATTGAAAAAGTGATCGTATAACACTATTTTCGTTATTTTGAGATTACACTGTCTTGGGATTACACTATCTTGGGATTACACTATCTTGGGACTACACTATCTTAGTATTTTCGTTATTTTAGGATTACACTATCTCATCTTGAGATTAGGGACCGGTCAAAATTTATCGGAGGGGGGCGGCGCACTGTAAAAATATAGCCAAAAAAAGTGCCACCCACCCTCAAGTGATGTTTTTATTGCTCACCCCCCTGTCGGAGTCCTAAAAATGTTAACCAGTAAGAAAAATGAGCACCCCCCTCCCCCAGGGCCAAAAGAAAACACTTTAAAAGAAAACACTATCTTAGTAAGATAGTGTAATCCTAAAATAACCAAAATAATGTAAATCATCAAGGTTTGTGAATTCATTATACATGACGTAAGTACTGATAAACTGAAATGTGGAACATGTGGCACTAAGCTTACAGATCAGAAATTGGTTCCGCCTTCTATAGCAATACATACAGGTTTGGACATCTTGCTAGAGAATTTCCTCCATTTTCGACTGTGAAATACTAACCAATTATGCACGAAAGTGCGCCGAATCAAATAGTTGAAAGACCCCAGAAAACGGAGACCAACGAACCACGACTCGCGCGGTAGATATTACATTACAGCAAAATAAGCATCCGAAACCAAGTCGGAAAGGGTGCAAAGATAGTGAGCCTGTGAAACGAAGCATGTGCCATCGGAAGGTTGATAATTTATGCCTAATTTATTGCTCATGCAAGGAAAAACATAAAAGTACAAAAGTACAATATTAAGGATGTATTGGGAGCAATAGGAGGCTACATTGTATGTCATTGAACGTGTGTATACAGCAAATATTGTGGTAATATGCGCGGAGTATAAGAAAGAAGGTACTTCAAAACCAACTGAGGATGTACATAATACATGTATGTAAATCATGAATATTTATTATACAGTAAAATATGGAGCACTGATTAAACTGAATTTATACACTGTAGAAATGAGCAGAATTACTCTCCAGGTGTGTGTACAATATATATGCTATATTACAATGGTAACCTGCATACAGCCTGATCAAAACCTCCCATCTGTCTAGAACCAAAACCAATAGAAAACACTCAGGATTGGTAGGCAGGTAATAAACCGTAACCGAACTGCCACCGTCTGTACAGTGTGAAAACTATTAGTAAACTGAATCATTATGCCATAAACAGCTGTATAAGTCAGTCTACCCAGAATCTAAGATACAATGAACAGTGGGTTATAAACTAGGGGACATAGATAAAGAGCAAACTTCTATAATTATAGTCTTGATAAAGCAAGTGTTGTACAAGGACTTTATGGGCTCTATATTAATACTGACTAATCGGCTCAACAATACACAGCCCAGATTTTGTTTAATTGTTTATTTTGTTTATTTAACATCAATCTCTACAGATCCAAGGGATCCATTTACAGAGATGATAACAAAATATGAAGGGGAGATTGGGGTACAGTGGGACATGGGGCACAGTAGGACAAGCCATCTATCTCGTATGTTACGTACAAAAATCACATTACATTATTATCAGCAGAAAGCTACCATCCCCATCCAAAATCTATATTGTTTATAAGTAAAAAAACAATCAGTGACATAAAATTAGGGGCAAAAAAACTGTTTTTGAACAGTCCAAGTAAATTTTTGGACTAAGGATCATATTTTGTTATTCCAAGTTTTCTACGGTAATTCATTATGTTTTGGTTTTATTGATAAAGGATGGATAAAGTACAATTTTATTGCATCAATTCATTATCTCAGATGTATGTGTTTCTGTTTTTCACAAAATTGAAAAAAATATGCAGCTGGGGCATACTGGGACACTTTTGTACACTGGGACAATAGTAATCAAATGGCGAAATTTCCTTTCATTCTAAAATGTTATGAAAGTAGATTATTTTGATTCCTAGATAGTAGTAATCAGTAATCCCATTGGATTTGATGAGTTTTAGTTAGAATTTCAAAGTCAAATTATTCCATTGGAATGGGAATCACACAAAATATTTTTTCTTCAAATTTGACCTCTGGGAAATACGTTATGTAACGCATGGGGTCTAAAATACCAACTGACTTAGCCATTGCTGTTGAATCTTGTGAACTGATATGAAACATAACAGTATATACTTGATTTTCAAATAAATTTTGCTTATTGTCTCACTGCATCCCAGTGGGTGTCCCAGTGATCCCCAAACTCGGAACAAACTGGAACACCTTTTTTTACTTTTTAAATTGTAATTTTGGAGAATAGTATAGCAGATAATTCAGAATTGTTTGTATAATTATATCATGCTAACTACTAGTTATAACTAGAGCATAGAATGTTACTCTGCGGGACAATAATAGCAGAGATTTTTGCAAAAATGTAAAAAATGTCCCAGTGTATCCCAATCTCCCCTACATATAACAATGAATAAGACAATGTCACAATATTTAGTATTTAAGTATAACGGATAATAAATTAAGATCACAATATCTAACATATAATTATAAAGAGTATATAAATTAGGCACTGAGTATAATATTCTACACAAAAGTGTATATTTCTGATTAAATCATTACTTGACATAGAATTACATGTGAAGGTATATTAAAATGGTTCTGCATAGATTAGAAAAGTGTATTTCTGCAATTATATTTTAAAAAAGGTAAACTGCTAAAAATATCTACATGCGACTGTAAAGAGTTGTAAGAGCGTTGTGAGCGTAAAAGAACATGATTGCTCCTAATTAAAATACGAGATGCTGGGGATCAAATGTATTCTACTATCTTGAAGTACCTGAAGGTACATGGTAAAATATTTTATTCGTGAGATAATTGTAGTTAAAATAGCGGTGGACACATCGATATAAAAACATAACAACAAAGTACTTCCGTCGATTTTCCAATTGAGGAAGGTTAAAACGTTTACATAGTGACAAATAATTGTCCCCGGAATATGGAATAAAACATTTAAAACTGAAGAACTTGAAAAACTTTCTCTGTACTGTTTCGATGCGATTAATTAAATATTTTTGACGTGGAGCCCAAACCTCACACGCGTAGTCTAATTTGCTTCTGACTAGAGATATATAAAGTGATTTAATTCCAGATTTACCAGCGAAAGGTTTACAATTTCTTCGTATAAAACCTAACATTTTTGTTTAGACTTACTGACAATCTTTTCTATGTGGACTTTAAAAGAAAGATATTCGGATAAAATCACACCTAAGTCTTTCACACCTAATGCACTCGTCATACATTCTATACATAAAGTCAGTCTTTACCCCCTTTGTCGTGAAGTTTATAACTGAACGTTTGCGAGATATTGAGTGTCAGTTTCCATGTTTTACACCATTCACATACCCGATCAATATGACTCTGCAGTAAAACACAATCTTCTTCCCTTTCTATATAGATTTAAAGAATTTTTCATTATCAGCAAATAGTAAACATTTGGAAAATCTTAGAATGGTGGGAAGGTCGTTAATATATAATAACTACAAAGTGGGACCTAAAATTGATCCCTGGGGAACACCAGAAGAGACTGAACACCAATTTGAAAACACACCGTTAATTGAAACCCTCTGCTTCTTTCCAAAAATATAAGAAGTTAGCCAGTAAATAAGACTACCTGAGATACCGTAAGCTTTAAGTTTATGAATTAACAACTGGTGAATAACGGAGTCATCATAGCCAGAAGATTTACTAGTGTCCAAGTTTTTAAGGGCTTTAAAAACATCATCATAAGAAATGATAATGGTAGACAGCAGTCCAGGAGAACATATATCAACATCTGGATATTCGGTCAGAACTTCTCTATTAAAGATGGATGAGAAGGGTTGATTAAACATGTTAGTTATGTCCTCAATATTTGTGGTTTCGTTTACGCCGTCTGCCATTGAACTCGCAATTGAGCCTGCGTTCCGTTTCCCGCTCACAAAAACTCCAGAAGCATTTGGGGTTGTCTTGAACGGACTCAATTGTCGATATATAACCTTATTTGACCTTCTGAGTTGTTTTAACTTCCTTTCTAAAGTCAGGGAACATTCTGTATTCATTCGAGGTCTTGTCTCGACCAGTACTTTGCTCAAGTTTGGATTGATCATCTGAATCGGCAGAGATTAAAGGGAAGGATACAGGAGATATTTACAGGTGTGTCATAAAACTAAGCCATGAAAACAGGCACAGTTCACATGAACATGAACCCCAGTCCCTTTGGTGCTGCTTGTAGAAGTTTATTGTTGGGTGTGTAACTGAGAGACATAACTAAGATGAGTTGTTTGAGCTGATCTGTCATCACATCTCCCAAGCTAACGCATCTAATTCGGCTGAAATCGGTGATAGGAGCTGTGTGGATACTCCATAGTCTCCACATGAACATCTACAATAAAAGCGCGGCCGAGATACTGAGGCTATGTCTAAGAATCCACCGTATTCTCAAGTCTGAATGGGAATTGCCGAGGGAAGCTTTCCTGTAGAGTCTAATCGTTGTTTTCAGTCGCTAGACGTCGTCAGTTTTCCCCACTTCTTGCATATCGCTCTACTGTAGCCACAAATTGCTTGTTATGGCCATATACGCCAAACTCAACATTGAATAGGCCTGGGTTAATTAAATGTTCAGGTTCATTGGAAAGCAATGAAGTTGCCCTATTTTCTCAAGTTCCTGAAGTCAGAATACCATTATATTTATATCTCATTATAACATGTACCGTTGCATGTATAATTCAGAAGTCCGCGGACAAATTATAAACGGCAGCACTGTAAGAGGGAAGTCCTGTAGACATAATCCTAGGGTGTACGTCAGGTACATTTGCCCCTAAATATATGCTGAATCAGAAGGTAAACTATAGTGTAGATTAATTCCGTTTCCTCTATCATCAGATTTCATGTAAATAAATAATAAGAAGAAACCGGACTTCCTGTTTTTGCTCTTTTCTTTGGCGGGACAGATCTGTGAGCGACAGGTTTTGCCGCATTGTATGTCAGTATAATTTGAGAAGAAATTTCCTTTTCAATATCCGCAAAACCGCACGTTTTGACTAGCTGTCGTAATTAAGTGTGATACGAGTTTCACTTTCACCTTGTTTAGCATGACGGAAATTATATTCCTCGAACCGGTGTTCACTTTAGCGGTAAAATATTCAGTTAATTTTTCAACCAACTTGTTCATGTTGTTTCTAGTCTTTGGCCTCACCAGTGTCCGAAAGTGTGTCGAAAATTTGATCAACAGCGCTTACGGCATAGTGTAGCAGTAAAGCACGTTTCCGTGTATCGTCT